>VWZW01000500.1:15776-28140 GCA_013397115.1 Edolisoma coerulescens
TTCATTTATCGTCGTTTCAAATAAATTGGTACAAAACGCCGCTCCCGTGTGCTCCCTGCAATTGTCGGGGAGCGGGCGGGAAGGGGGCTGGTCCTAGCAGGGCAGTGGGGCTTCCGCGCTGGCCGGGACCCGTCCCGGGTGCTGATACCCACAGACCACATCCTTCTCCGAGTGGAGGACAGGAGCAGAGGAAGGAGGGTCCCTGGCCATGGAGGCGAGGGAGGAGCGCGATCCTTGCGCAGCTGCGCTCGGCTGAGCTCCTTGAGCAGGGGGGCGGGGGGACCCCCGGCGGACACCGCAGCACAGACCGCCGCCCCGGTCAGCATCGACTCCCGGCAGCACCTGGGTTGGACAGGGGCAGCTCCCAGGCCGCACCCCCCGCCGCCCCTCTGGCCCGGAGCGTCCCTCATCCCCCGAGCCGAGTCCCCGCAGGCAGGAGCGGCAGCGGGGGGAGCGCCGGAGCCCCCCCGGCGCTGTCTATTTATAGCGCACCCGGCGAGGTTGCGTAAATCCCGACAGGGATCTGGGCCATCTTGTTCTGCCTGCTGCGGGAGGGAGCACGGGGCGAGGGATGAGCTCCGGCTCATCGCCCTCCGTGCCCCGGGGGCCCGCGGCGTGCACCCTGCAGCAGGGCCGGGAAGAGGGGCAGGAGGAGGGGGAGGTGCGTGGTACCCCTCAGGGCGGCTCTGGGTAAGCCCCTGGCAGCGCTGCCATCACCCCAACTCTCAGCCCCACACCAGGGCCGTGCTCCACTGCCTCCACCAGCCAGGGAGAGTTCCAGGCAGGAGCATTGCCCGAGAGCTGCTCCAGGCCCGGCGAGCTGCTGCGCTGGAGCAACAGCATGCTCCCCGTGCCTCGGGAACACAGCAGGGATCAGGCCCATACCCAACATCCTCAGGAGGAGGTGACAGGGACAGCAGCCAGTGGTGCCTAGGGGCTGCCACACCAGGCCATGGCAGGGCCTTTTCAGCACTCCTGGGAAAGGAATAGCCCCTTCCTCCAGGCTCAGGCCCAGGCCTGGGGCAGCTGCTTTGTCCCTTGGAGAACAAGCAGGGAGAAGGGAAGCAAGTTTTACTCCCTGAAGAAAGGTCCTTCTGCTACATCCAGCAAGAGAAGCCAGCCATGCTCCTGGAAGAGACCAGCACTGGTCTGCTCCAGGAGGCTGCAGCCTCCCTCCAGGTCAGTATTTAGGAGAAGCAGTCACCATCCTGCTGCCCCACACCAAGCCTGGGAGAGATCTGCTGCATTCCGGCACTGACCTGCAGTTGTGTCCTTAGTCAGTAGCTGACACTGCAGGTTTGGGAGGGTCAGAGGGGATGCCCTCACCAGGGGCTGGGATACAGGGCTGCAGGTGGAGGGGTCACCCTCTCCCCAGGAGGGAAGGTCAAACCAACCCCACTCAGGGCACAGCTCTCCTCAGCACTCAGCTGCAAGGCAAACTCTGTAACCACTTCTCCAGGTAGACCAGCAGGCACATTCCTGTGGGCAGATAAGAGCGGAGGGAAGGCAGTGACCCTCCAGCTGCCCAGCACAGGGAAGGCAGCAGGGTGACACACCATGCCAATCCAGTTGGAGCTGTCTTACCTCACAGGCTGAGCCTGCCAGGAGCCGTGATGCTGGAGCATCCCTGAGTGAGCTCCCATGGGTGCTGCCAACCATGAGGGCCAGGCTCTGGAGAGAAACCCAGGCCCTGGGGACTTCCAAGAGCCAGTGACTCATCTCATCAAACTGCCAGAGCTGAGGGACACAGCTGGCAGAGACTCTGCTGCACGTGGTGAGATGCACAGCAGCCTCCCACAGCAGGCAGCTTTCAGCTCCCGGTCTGTGCTCATCTTCAGGTACCCAAGAGGAGGCAGGGAATCCTGCAGCCCCCCAGCCCTCTCCTTAATGGAAGCACAGAGCAAGAGACACCCTTCCAGGCTTGCTTGACCTCTGGGGAAGGCTCAACTCAGCCAAGTCCTTCACATTTTATGAGCTCAGCTGCTCTGGTGCTATGAAGCATTCAGAAGAGCCAGGACCAGTAACACCCTTCCAGAAAGCCACAAGACCCGTCCCTGGAGCTGCAGGCTTGACAGTGACTGCATTTATTCCAGCTTTATAATAAAGACCAAGACTTCCAAATCTCCTGGTCACAACGATGTTCAGCTGTGAAGTTCATGAGGTGATAAAGGCCAAGCACTTCAGCAATGCTTGCTGTGACAGACAGGATTTCCTTCGGTCTGGCTTGCAACATCCCAGCTGGTCTGTCACACGCCAGCAGAGGAAGTTCAGAACCCAGCTGGAGCTCAGTGTCGAGGGCACTACGTGTTCCACCAGCACCCAGTGATAGCACCCTCAGCACTCCACCAGCCCCAGCAGAGCCACACAAAATCCAGGGTGGCTGCAGAGCTCCTGGGCAGTGCTCCCCACCCCATGCTGGCAGGGCAGCTGGTGACACTGCCCTATGGGGACCAGCCCAGCACCCCCAGCCCGGACCCACACCTCCTACAGCCCTGCACAGACCAACCACACCCAACCCTAACACCACTGGGAGTCCTCCAAGCTTCCCACAACCCTTCCTCCCTAAAACCCAAGCAGGCTGCAATGCTGGTTTGTTGAGTAGCCTCCAGGACAGCCATCTGGGAATGTCCAACAAAGGAGAGGGTGTGAGAGTAACAAACAGCCTTGCATCTCCAAGTTCCTTCCCTCCCTTCAGGATCAGCTTTTCTCATCTCTGCCTGCTTGCCTGCAAGGGCACCCAAAGGGTCCTGGAGCAGCCTATGGGGCACCTCCAGCACTGGGGGAGGGTCCTGGGTCCAGCCTCACTCCTCCTCCACTGCACCCAGCCAGGAACAGCTGAAGCTTCCTGGCACTCATGACAGAGCAACCAGGCAATGTAGCATTCCCATAGCAGGGAAAGGAGCCAGACAACAGTATTATGTGCTCCCAGGGTAGGAGAAGACTCTGAGTGAAGGGTAAACACACAGTCTAGCAGTGGTCCTGTCTGATGTTTTACTAGTCCTTCCCCTTGGAGAACACAGAGCCCAGACACCAGAGGGCCTGCCAGATTCCGTGGGTTTGGTGAGGTGACAAGACACAGGACATTTAAGAGCATTCAACAGGGAACCAGTTTAATCAGATATCAGGTTTGCACCATTCTTTTCAGTATCACAAGTTCTGCATTTTTCTAAGAAATACAAAGCACTCTCAGGTTTACAGAATGCTGGTCCTGGAGAAAACGAGAGGGAGAGAACAAGACACTAGGATACAGACACATTGACCACCACGCTGGGCAGCAGTAAGGAAACTGCTCATCCCCACCTCGCTGATGGTAACAGTCCCTTTACAGGAGGCAGAGAGATCCCAGGGGGTCTGTGCTGCTGCAGTGGGGCTGTGCCCTGCTGCCCCCACCCACCGAGGTCAGGATACCCCAGCGGAACCGCGGGACACCTCCACACCCCCATCAGCACGACACCAATGAACACACCGCTCCCGCATGCCAGAGTGAAACACCCCTGCGTAAAGCCAGCTGACAAGCATCCAGATTCATCTACTCTAGAGAACATTAAACTCAGAGCCAGGGTAAGTTACTTCATCCACAAGATTTAACAGCTGATTCAATAGGTTGAACACATGCTACTTACAGCACATAAATAGAAGATGCTCTTTTTTACTTAAAAAACACGTGATGAAGGTCTAGGTCCGATTGCCTCGACACTGCCGCATGCACACGACTATCGGCCTCACAGAAGCGGCTGCGCTGGGCAGCAGGAAAGCTGTCTCTGCATCAGCTATTCCAGGGGTCACGGGACAGCTATCCTGCCCCCATGCTCGACATTAGCCACACAGCCAGAAAATAAACACGGCACTAGCCGGGAGTGGGCTTTAATACAAACTCTAGTGGTTTTCAAAAGAAATGTTAATCCATAAAGGGTTACAGTTAACAGATATCATCATCACTTTATTTCTCAGAGCCAGAAATAGTGCTGAACAAACAAACAACAACAAAAAGGAGACACAGTATGTCATTTCCAGAAGTGAAACCAGGGTACAGGGTAGCTCTCAGCGAGACGAAGGGCTTCTGCAGCTGGGAGAGGAGGGGAGCCATGGCAGAAGATGGCAGCTCCCGCTCCCGGCGGGCGCCTGACCTTGCGACGCTCTCCGAGGGGATTTGTCACCGCAGCCTCCACCCCACCCCGCTACCAGGACCCACGGCACGTGGGAACACCGAGTACGCCAGCACCCACCGAGCCAGGGAGCTGCGAGGAGGTGACTTTACAGGGAAGTACCCAAAAATAGAGACCTTAAAATAAATAGGACCAAAGCTTCTTTACAGTAGGCAATGCACTAGTTTTACCATGAACAAAACTAAGACTAACAGCCACTTCTTGCCAATGGAGAAACTTTTCCTCCTCTTCACGTATTCCAGCCCCCTGCCCTCGCAGCTGCAGTGCGGCCGGGATGGCATTGCTGAGGATGGAGGCGGGGGCACGGCAGAAGCGAGTACACGCCAGGGCGAGCAGGGCCAGCTGGGGGGGCCCTGCACAGTCCCAGGGCTGGCGGAGGGGAGAGGCAGCCGGGGGTGCCTGTGTCCATTCCTACGCCAGCTACAACAATCCTCAGCAGCTACCAGCAGCTCTGCACCGTGACCTAACCACACGGCTCCAGATGTCACCACCGCCAACAGCTATGATCCAGCTGCCTCCTCCAAAACCACTTCTTCCACAGGGAAGAGAGGCAGAGTGGGGGCACAAGCAGGGCCTGACCTCACCCATGCTCGCCCAGCACCCTGCCGCAGCCCAGGCCAGGGGGGCTAGTGAAGGGCTGGTGGGGTGCTGCCAGGGCTCGCCACCCAGCCCGGGCTGAGGGGCAGGACGGGGAACCCCAGCCCCGTTGGGAGGAGAGGTGAGGCAGTGGCGAGAAGGGAGCTGGGGGCAGGGGGACGGGGGGCAGCGCTCACTTCTTGGAGCTCTGCGTCTTCTTGGGCAGCAGCACGGCCTGGATGTTGGGCAGGACGCCGCCCTGGGCGATGGTCACGCCGCCCAGCAGCTTGTTGAGCTCCTCGTCGTTGCGGATGGCGAGCTGCAGGTGGCGGGGGATGATGCGCGTCTTCTTGTTGTCGCGGGCCGCGTTGCCCGCCAGCTCCAGGATCTCGGCCGTCAGGTACTCCAGCACGGCCGCCAGGTACACCGGGGCGCCGGCGCCCACGCGCTCCGCGTAGTTGCCCTTGCGCAGCAGCCGGTGCACGCGGCCCACGGGGAACTGCAGCCCGGCCCGCGACGAGCGCGACTTGGCCTTGGCGCGCGCCTTCCCGCCCTGCTTCCCGCGGCNGCAGCGCCCCGGCGGTGCCGCGGGCCCGCGCCCAGGGCCGGCAGCGGCGCGGCTCTGCCCGCGCTCCGGCCCGTCCCGGCTCCTGCCGGCGCTCCCGCACCCCCGGAGCTGCTTCGTGGCTGCGTCGGGGCCGAGGATGTGGGGAGGGGGGTTGGCCGGAGCCTCCGTGGGTGTTCTGGCAGCGCTGTGTCAGTTTGCCCTGCCCAGATGCCGTCCTCGGCCAGCGGGATGTCTCTCCCGGGAGGATACCAAAGTCTGCGGGCGAGGGCGATGCTACGGGGAAAAGAACCCCCGGTAAGGGAGGGCAACCCGCAGCGAGCACTGCCGTCCCTTCTCTCCTCACGTATCAAAGGGGAAAGTTTCTCCCAAATCAGTTTCTGCAGACAGGCCAGGTTGATTGTGGTCATCTCCGCACCAGGCTAGAGCAACGGCCTCAAGCAGCCTTGGGCGAGCAACCAGACGCCAGTTTAAAGGTGATGTAGCACAGCAATAACACTTCCTCATTAAACACTCAGCGTAGGGTTTTTTTGGCGATGCTGCTGCTGGTGCTCACAGTCTGGAGGGAGATAACCTGTACCCTGTGCCTTTGCATTGCCCCTGCATCCCCAGGGGAAGGATTATGTTCTCCAGAGTGGGGAAAGTTGAGCATCCCCCCACTGGTGCTCAGCATCTTCACTCCCTCCACAGCAACTGGAGACCTGAAATGAATTTGAGATGAGTTGGTGACCTTTAGAAAAGCCTGATCTGCAGTTAGCACTGACTAGGCTGGGGCAGCTGAGCAGCTCATCCTGAAACAGCGATGAGCAGGCAGGGAGAGAAACCTCCTGTTGTGGCTCCTGCAAGGACGGGCAACAAGGGGACAGTGCCAGCAGCCGAGAATCTATTCTGCCAGGAGCTGCTAATACGGTGATTCTCTTGCCTCAAGTCATGGTGACAGCAATGAGGAGCCAGCTCAAGCAACAGGCTTTCTGGATAGAAATCCTAATCCCACCCCAGTTTCCCATAAGCCAGGAAACCTGGGCTCAGCTGCCTCTGTAGCACACGAGGGATTCAGAGGCAGATTTCACTCCAAGAACACTTAGGTCTCCCCACGTGTCCATCTTGTGGCTCTGCTGTCCCTCCCCAGGGACAAGCCTCAGCTACAGCCACCCTTGCAGCTCCCCAGGGACAGATGATTCTAGAGGAGCCTCATAATCAATCCCCCAGGGAGTATTTACCACTGGCAAATGGAAATGCTCCAGCAACATGGCCTTGCTGGTACCCTCAGAGCTCAGCAGGGTAGGTGGTCTCCTCCTCAGCAGATGGAGAGGAGGTACAAGCTCCGCCTGCAAAGCAGGCGCCCTGGGGCTGCAGTGGGCAAGGGGGACACAGATGCACGTGGACAAGGGCACGGCGCAACCAGCCAGTGAAGCCCATTTTATTGTTTCCAACACAAAGGAAGTACTGATTTCTAGCAAGGATTTCACCGTGTAAGGCTTTTGGTCTGCAACATCTGGCTCTGTTTACAAAATCCCTGACCTCAAAAACAACGGCCCTATGCTGCTCTGGAACGGCACTTTGGTTATCTGGGCTTTACTGACTGACCTTTTTGAATAAGGCAGAATGCATCCCTCCCCAGATCAAGGAAATCCTCTCTAAGTCTTCAAATCCCATTAACAAAATGATTGTACAAACAACGTGACAGACACACTGTTCCACCCTGCTGCCTGCAGGGAAACCCAAGAAAAGTCCAGCTCCTCCCAGGAGCCATTTGAACATCTCCTAGTTTAGGAGCCATGGATGCATGTGGCAATGCTGGTGCAGAGCAGGGTGGATTAGGCAGCTCTTCCCAGCCTGGGGTTTCCTCATAATAGTTACTGCTTGTTCCTCTGTACTGCAGCCATCTTTTGAGGGCAAGAGTATTGGAAAGGAATATGTACAGAATCAGAGTGGAATTAAGGGGAAAAGAGGTATCAGTTTAACACCAAAAAAAGGGAAGAGAAAACCAAACAGAAGGAGACATGAACTATGAACATTGTCAGGAGGCAGAAGCTGTTCCTCCCTGCAGGCTGAGATGCTTCTCAGGGCTTTATCTTCATATGGCATGACTGGCAGGGAGGGAGGCCAACAGGTTATATTCACTCCTGTCCGCACAAGACAAAGCCAAAATCTTTACAGACAAACATCAACCTTTAACAAAACACAAAGAAGAGAGTCAACAACCTAGAGCAGCAGATCAACACCTGAGAGGCTTGGACGATCTCGACACCAGTCTGCAAAGCCCTCCAAAAAACCCATTTCTCACTCTGCTTAGGAAAATCAGGGGTAAAAGGGATGGCCAGCCATCCCAGCTGGTGCCTAAGCCTTGCGCTTCTTCGCAGCCGGCTGTCCCTGCTTCCCCAGCCACTGCTGCAGGACATCGGCGCTGGTTTTCTTGGGCGAAGGGCTGTGGATGAACTGACTTGTCCACTTGGGCAAATCATTTTCTTTCTTCTGGGGAGAGCCCTCTTGGGAGCTTTTTAACCAGCCCAGCATCACTTTGTTGCTTGGGGTGGCTTTGACCTCCTGGAGAGACAAAAGACAGCATGAGACAAGTCAGAAGCACCATGAGAGCAGGGCAGCCAGCCAGCTGCGAGAGCTGGTCCAGAGCAGGATGTGGAGGCTGGAGCAATGGCCCTGCCTGCAGTCAGGCACATCTGTGGGAGGTTCCCCAGACTGCTGAGAACAGGCTTGTTCCAAGACCCATTTCACATGGAATTTGCCTCATTTGGCAGCAAAACGCTGGCATGGCCTGACAGTTTATTTCTGGAAGCAGAGGGAAGGGAATCTGTCCAGGGCTCAGCACTCCAGCATCAAGCACATTGCCTACTGCCACCCCTTCTGAAGCCTGGCAGCTCTGACCCAGCTCAGGGACATCGTCGTGGCTGAGCTCCCCCCTGCCAAGCCCCTACCAGCACCCACCTTCTTGGCTCCCAGCTCAATGGGTGCAACACACTCGGGTGTGTTGTTGCGGATGTTGTTGACAAAGGTGGACACTGGGTGGAAAACAATGTTCTCCGTGGGCTGGATGAGTTTAACAGCTTCTTGGGTTGGCACTTCAGCAAAGTCCAGCCATTTCCTGATGGCTTCATCCCCATCCAGGATAGCTGGCATCCTAAGGGTTAAGACAGACAGCAGCCAAATCTCAGCACAGATATGGCAGAGTGTGGTGGCAAAAGCCAGACTTGTAAGCTAGCAAGGAGCTGGCAGCTTGGGGAAAACAGGGAAAACTGAAGCAGCAGGATGCTCTTCCACAAGGCAGAGTGCACATTCACTTCACCCAGGCAGCTGATTTGCTGGAAGAGGCAGAGGGGCTAACTGCCAGGCCCTGGTCAGGCAGGCAGACCAATTCCAGAAAGTGATCCAATTCCAACTGCGACCCGTGGGGCACAAAGATGGTGATTTATGGAAAGGGCACGAGCTGGTGACCAGAAATGAGTCAGTAATGTTGTAGCACTTTTCTCTGAGAGCAGGAGGAGCAGGCTGCACTACGTGCCTGTGTGCTGCCAGACTCTAAAGGTGCAGTTCTCCTCCCTCATCCCCCTCCACCCTGCAACCCCCTTGCCTGCTCTCACTTGCCTGTGATGGATGAAGCTCACATCCTTGGAGGCATCCACGGTGATGATGGTGTAAGTGTACAGCATTTCTCCTCCCGATGGTGGCTCCCAGCAGTCAAAAATCCCAGCCATAGTGAGCAACCTCCATCCTTTCCATTCCTTGTCTCCCTCTGTCTCCTTGTCCTGCAGGAGAGAGGCCCCATTGTCCTGGTCAGTGCCGGCCCATGGACAGCCAAAGCAGCACAGATTTGCCAGTGCTGAGGCAGGTCAGTGACTCAGATCTGAGTCACGAATTGAACTAATCTGAGGCTTTCCAGGAGTCTTTCTACTGATTTGAGGTAACTGCAGGAGAGGTACCAGACCCTCATCTTCCCACAGGCAAGCCAGTGCTCTCCTCCCCTTCTGAACATCCCAGCCACTGGTTCAGCGAAAGGAAAGAGGTAGTGAAACTCCCAGCCCAGTCCCCTGTGAGCCACATTGCCCACCCATGCAAATATTGGGCATGTGGGGAGCAGTGACCGTGACAGCGGGGACACTGCGTCACCTTTACAGCCTGGAGCCGCTGCGGTGGGGAGCGCCGGCCGCAGAGGGATGACAGAGTGCCGAGCCCAGCGCAGAACGCAGCCCTGCTGGGAAACAGACTCCCAGAGATGGGCACAGCAGGAGGGAAGGGGGCTGTTCCCCAGGCAGCCGGAGGGAGCAGGGGCCCAGAGCTGGGTGCAAGTGTTCAGACACAGCGAGGGATTCCCTACCATGGCGTCCTTGGTCTGGGGGAAGTAAATGAAATAGGGTTGCTTCCCCCCACTCTGCTGCTGCCACTCGTAGAAGCCATCTGCCAGTACCACGCAGCGCTTGCCCTTGAGGAGAGCACCCTGGGGAGACACAGCACAAGTGAGTGGTGAACAGCAGCCTCAGGCAGCCTGCAATGGAGGACAGGGCTCCTGCAACCTCCCAGCCCTCTCGCTCCCTCCCAGGGCTTTCCTTAATTGCCCCTGGGATGCACAAATGCCACCACTAGTGCTATGATGAGCTTTACCAGTAACTGCCTTTTCAGTTCTTCTCTTTTAGTGAAACCCCCAGCTTTGCAGTACAGGAACTTGCTCCCCTGTGCAATGGCAAGTGGTGACCAGTACTCGCCTGGCAGATGTTTCAGCCCTGGTTTTGCCAACTACAAGATTTCTTCAAGCAGGACACAAAGGTGGCAGCAGCTCACCTTGTAGGAGGACTTGCTCAGCATGGTATCACTGCGGCAGTTGGAGGTGTTGAACTGCAGTTTGGAGGGGTTGTCCTGTTTGAACCAGGAGGGCACCAGGCCCCAGCGCATGTCCATGAGGACCCGCTCAGAGGAGTCGGCATCCTTTCAAATGAGACAGAGGAACACCTCAGGTCAGAGCCACGTCACAGAGACCACAAACATCCCCACAGCTTGAGAGAGGTGCTTTGGGAAGTCCTGTGGACGTGGCTTTGCCCCCTAAAAGAGGGGATATGGCCAGCATCTCTGCCAAGAGACAAGCTGGGGCATACTGCCCCTCCCTCACAAGCCACGCAGAAACAGCCACTAATTATAACCCTTTGCATATTCTTAACAGCCTTCCTGTAAGAATTATTTTCAGCAGAAAGCACATGAATATTGTGCAGGAATAAAGAACTGTCTCCGTGAGGCTCACCCAACAACTCTCTGGAAGAAATAACACAGGTTCTTTTTAGTCGAAATGGCTGGAGACATGAACTCCCAAGCTCTTGAGTAAACAGCCATGTCACGCTGGTGTCTAAGTCCTCAAAACCTCCCTTGGTGACACTGAATGTCCCAAAGGAGTAAAAGCCTCACTTACATTTTAATAACATGATTTCTGCTGACCTGGTGCACTTTCACTGCTTGTGCTTTGCATATTACCTGCCTTTGGACAATGGAAACAGTTTGTGGCTTTCGATTCTCCCCCAGCTTGCTCTCACTTTCTGCCCACAGCTGCCGACCCTGGCAGCGCCTGCTGGGCCGTTCGCTCCCAAAGGGCTGCAGCAGATAGACACACACATGTACACCTACTGTAGGTGTGTGTGTGCAGGGACGTGTATGTGCCCAGTTCTGTGAAGTCTTTCAGAGCCTCCCTCAGGGCAGGAGTGGCAAAAAGGGACACCCTACACCGCACCAGCATCCCAACAACTTGAACAGCGATGGACAACTAAGCAAGTGTCTGCCTGTGACCTGTACCACCCTCCCATATTCCTCTGCTCCATCAGCTCCATTGCCTGCTCTCGGGGGGGCGTGGGACTCGCAAAGCAGGAAAGGAGCGCATGAGGGATGCCTGATGGCATTGCCCACGGCCCTCCTGAGTGGTCCCACCGAGGGTCGCACCTGATCACCTGAGCCAGTAACGGCTGCAAAGTGCAGGTGCCCCACCAGCTGGGGAGGGAGAGCAGAGCGGGTCCAGATCGGGGTGTTCCGATTGAGCACACCCCGTCTCACCCCGCTGAACGCCAAAGAGCAGCAGTTGGCCGGGCACCCTTTCTGTGTGAAACCAAACGAGCAGCACCAACAGCCGCAGAGGTTGCCCAGGTTGTCCGGGGGAGGTCGGGTGAGGCTTAAATTAGCCGGGACAACGGTCACCACAGGTGCACAGCTACTGTACCGCTGCTCCGGAGCTGAGTTTTTTTTTTTTCTCTCTACTCTCCCTACTACCAATGTGACCTGGACACACGCCGCAGAGTTATGAAATAACAAAACAAAACAAACCAAAAAAAAAAAAAACAAACAAAAAAAAAACAAACAAACAAACAAACAAAAAAAAAACCAAAAAAAAAAGCGCCTCAGGAAAGCCGATTAAAACCAGCAGAGCAATTACAGGCATTTGGGAAAAAACTCTACCAAGGTTAAGCACTTATATACGCATTTTTGCAGAAAACAAACACTGTGCTGGAAGCACGGTACCGATTCCCCTCCTCCTTTCGAGCATGTAAATATTAACAAGAAGCGACGTTTCTGCAATTAGAAAATTCAATACCTGCCACGTACAACAAAGCGAAACCAAACAAACCACGGCCGTTCAGAGCGAGTCCCCCACCCCTCGGGAGGCACGGCCTCCTTCCCTCCGCTCCGATTTGAGCCGCAGGATCCCAGCACCCGCCCCCCGCCGCAAATGGCCCCCGCCGGAGCCGGGATGCGGCCCTGCCGCCCGTGTGGCCGGTCCGCGAAGCGACGGACGAGGTACCTGGTGGAGGTGGCGGCGGGAGAGCAGCACGGGGCCGCTGGACTGCGGGCCCTTGTTGTAGGAGGGCTGGTACCGCTCCCCCCGCACCCACTCGGGCTGCCGGTGCCGGCCCCGGCGGTCGCGGTAGGCGCAGGCCCGGCGGAGGTTGTCGGCGGCCAGGGAGCAGGCGGTGCGCCCGCACATCCCGCCGGCTCTGCGGGACAGCGCGCGCCGCGCTCGCTGCCGCCCGCCCGCGGGGAGGGGCTGCGGCCGGGGGCAGGGCCGGCCCGCACC
>VWZW01000500.1:28373-47555 GCA_013397115.1 Edolisoma coerulescens
GGAAGAGCCACAACACTGCTTTATTGGAACGACAGCGGGAGGAGGACACGGAGGGGCGGCCACGACGCGCCGGTGCGGGGACAAAGCGCGGCGTAGCCAGAGCTTAAAAACATGGTGATTTTATAGACAGACCCCCAAGTACAGCTGTACTGAAGAGAACACAAAAGCTGCTGTAGTGACCGCGATCCCTATTCTGCTGCCAGAGAAAGAAGCATTGCCCGCGGGGGCTCGGAGTCAGGACAGTCCTGGAAAGGGGGGCTTATCCGACGGAGGCCATGATCACATCCACAGGGAGCTCCTCCGCGCTGCGCGCCGTGACCTGCATCGTCACCGTGTCCGTGAGAACCAGACGAGACCGCACCAGGAGGTCATGGCCACCCCGGAAGACACCTGGAGAGCAGAGGGGAAGGGCTGAGCACGTTGCAGGCTGCTCGCCCCTGCAAGCCTGAAGATGAACACTACTACTTGGCACAGGCAGGTTTCCCACAGGTAGTGTGGCAGATCCTAGTACTGGGCCAGGAGAGACCCTAAAGCAGCTCAGTTCCCATTCATTGTAACATACCTCGGACTTCTGCTACTGTAAAACCCACGAAGCCGAAGTGTAAAATAAACTCCAGGTGAGAAGACATCCAGGCATGTCTAAGAGCTCTGGTACTCATCCCTTCTGCTGGGGAAGGCTGCTGTCTTTCCCACACCAGGCTTGCTCCAAAGCAAGGTGCCACAGATCATGAAGACAGTAAATTCCACCCAGCTGAGCCTGGGGCTGATCCCAACATTCCCCCCACCACAGCACCCTCCCTGATCCCAAGACCAGTTGCTCTGCGCTGCAGAGACAGAAATCATGGCAGGAACAAGCCTCAAAATCCAACCCAGAGCACAGTGGGCTCCATCAGAAACTCCTGCCCCGATTTTCAACAGGCAGCTCTGTGCAATCTCTAGAGCAGCTCCTCAAGCAGAACCTCACCCCACAGCTCACCTGCCAGGTACAGTGTGTGAGAGTTCTTGTTATCTGGCACTTTATCCGACCGTTCACAGGGCTGCATCCCCAGGAACTTCACAATATTGCTCACTGCCTCTGTTAGAAAAAATAAATAAAATGGGCTCCTGTGTCACAGGTATCTTAACAGGGGCACATAAAGAGCACCTAAAGGTGACTCAAGCCCTTCCTACATGTTAGAGTTCATGTTCCTTGTCCTGAGGGACACACACCACTGGTCAGAATCGTGGTTTTGGAGGCCACAAGGACTGCAAAGACAACACACAAAAACCCCCACCACCATGGGAGAGTTCTGGTATCTGATGCAGCAAATGTGCAACAGAAAGAAGAGGGGGAATCAGTCAGACAAGGGCAGAAGGAGAGTGCAGCTGGCTGCACTTACTGCACAGCCCTGACAGCCTGCTCACTTCTCTGGGGACACGCAAAGGAAGGAAATGTCTTGCAGGAGGCACAGGTCTTCAGAAATATGGAAAGAGAGAGTATTTCAAACCCCAACCAGCTGTTCAAGGGAGCACAGAGGACAAGAGCACAAGGCTACAGGACAAGGACACCCTGCTAAGGCATCAAAAGAACTGAGTTTCCACAGGTTTCTGAGTAAAAATAGAAGGATTCTTTAATACATGATAAAAGAGAGGAGGGCTTATCCCACCAGCCTGCCCACCAACCTCATGTCTTCTGCTGTTTTCATTTTTTCTTACTGCTCTCAGGAAGAATGGTGGGAGTTCATAACTGAACTATGGTCTGTCTGCTTGGAAGGGTAAAGTGCAAGAGCAAAGCAAGATATTCTCTTGCCTCCACAATCCAGCCTGGTCTCCACTGGTCCCAAAACACTCATTTGTTTTTTTGAAACCTGAACTTATTATCGCAGTAACTGTAGCTCCCTATTTAACAGCTGTGGTGTGAAGCTTGTGAAGGGTTTTGCCCCATTAGCCTTTCTGTGACAGATCTAAAGTGAGCCAGACTGGACCTCTGGACTCTGCCTGCTGGAGGGAAAGTAAGAGCTCTGCTGTGCTCACACACCCTTCCTTACCTTCAAGGGTTTTAATAGCAGATAAAGTAAAGGTCTCTTCCTTTTCAAACTCATCACCCACTTCATCCCAGGCTGCTCCAAAGTTTGGCTTCAGAACTCGTTGGATGTGATCAGCCACTGTTACCTCCAGGTCTTCAAGCTGGTGGTAGAAGAGGTTCAAGTGTAACATGGTTGTTAACCCTGTTATCCTCACAGTGAACTTTTGACTGGATTCCCTGAGAACAGGTGAATGCAGGAGACTGCCTCCACTTCCACTTCTGGATTGCTACTGAGCAACTGCTAGGCCTGAAAAAGGCACTGTGATGCCATTTCCAGGACTTACAAACCAGGTTCCTGCTGTGAGCACAGCCCTTGGCCTGACAGAGATCAAAGCACTGGACAAACGGCTAAAACAGAGGGAAAAACAAAAGCTTAGAAATAGCTGGTTGAGCATTTGCTTCCCTGAAATGCACATAAGCTTGTGTTTTGCCTTTCTGGCTTATGATTTTGTAGGACTGTAAAGTGAGACACTGTCAGATGTGTGCGATCACCTAACACTGGCACCAGGGTAGCTGAGCTGCTGCTGTGACTGCACCTGTGCAAGGCAGAACCAGGCTTGTCCCTCCAGAGTGTGTAATGAAGGGCAGGCAGTGCCCTGCAGGACACCAGCCTGCATTCATTCCAACAATTGCTGCAGGAAAGAATCTCCTCCTGATTCTAGTTGAAACACATGGAAGAGTTTGTTTAAGTATCACTCAATTGCCTTGGTGACTGGTAGGAAGCTGAGAGAAGGGTTAACCTTGCATGTTCCATTGAGAAAAACCCTCCCCACTCCTTCTGGGAAGACAGTGACTCACTGCACAGCAGTGCCTCTAATCAGATGCACAGCAGTGACAGGCAACGCATAGAAAACAGTCTCTGGAGCTAACAGGCCAAGCTGAGGCTGTGAACAACATCCCTTCCTCTCCAAGGAAGAGAGGTGCTTCTGCAGCACCGCTGCTTTCAGCAGTGTCAGTGCAGGGGAGGGAAGAGCTCCACCTTCCCCAGAGTAAGAACACGGATGGCAACTTTCCCGTGCCAGACAAGCCTCTAGACAATTAACCGTGCCACCACAGGAGCAACTCACGGAGAACAAAAGATGCCCAACAGCCCTCTGCCTCCACAACCCTGAGTGAGCCATTGCTGGAGCCCATAGGACACAGTCAGCCAAACCTGGAGGATGCACCAGGGCCTCCCAAAACATACATATCCTGCACAGTCAGGTGTCCATCTACAGTGCAACAGGAGAATACTCCAAATGAGACAAAGCAAGCTCTGCAAATTCCCAGCTGCACCAGAGACAGCAAGAGCTCCCTCTATGTGATGCTGCCCACTTTAGTGTCGGTGGTCACATCATTGCTTGCAGGGATCCGAGTTCAGATCACAAAACCCCACAAAATGACAGCAGTTTCCATGATCAGGCACATGCCCAGCTCCTTACCACATACTCATCCTCGTAACCCTCGTCATCCGTCTCACCCGTGTTGGGATCACAGTCCTTGACAGTGAACTTCATCATGCAGCTGAATGTGCAGGCCACTGGAGACAAGAAAGCAAAGGCAAAGCTCACATTACCACCATATCCACACTCCCCTGAGGTAGAATGGGGCTGGGAGGTTTGGGGCAGCCAGGCTCTTGCAGTCACTGTGAGAAGCACAGGCTTAGCCACTGACCTAGAGAGAGCTCTCCAAGAGTTTCTGTCTCTCAAGGACAAACTATTTATTTATAATATTAAGTAAACAGTGATAAAGACAGGCTCATGATGGTTGTACAAGACCATAATCCTCAGATCAAATGCTATTACTAATGAACCTCACATTGTGTTGGGAATACTAACTAAACATGTCCCACCAGCACCTTGTGAAGAGGCAGGATCCACATCTAGGGATCAGTTCAAGCGCCTCTGAAATGAAAGCCCCTTGCACTGCAGTGCTGCAGCTCATTAATACCACTCGGTCGGGAGAGGAAGCAATGACTCATCCCTAGAAGATGGGTACTGCTGAGTGAACAGTGGCAACACAACAGGAGAGCAGTCCCAGAGCACAAACCAGGGAGACCAAAGCACAGGTAAAGCCTGGTTCATGTTCTGGGTAGTGGCAAACAGGGAGGGGGATGTTCAGTTCAAACAGACATCCCTGAAATTCTGGCGGTTTGTCTGAAACATCCCTTTGCTACTCAGAGCATCTGGGCACTCTCAGCACTTTACAAGCACCAGCCTCCCCACGTCTAACACAAAGAAAGGCTGAAGGACACGCTGGGGTGCATGAAAGACAACTCATCTGCCAGCTCTCACAGCCCGACTTGGCAGTACTACAGCACAAGGGAACCAGCACAGGAGAAGGAAGGCTTGACAGCCCCCAAAACAGCAAAGACAAGTCATGCTCAGCATCACTCAGGGCTGCACCCACACACAGGCTATAAATATCTGGCTGGGATGCAAGGTGGAATGTGTGGGGATAAGCAACACAGGAAAAAAGAGTGCAGACTGTTTACCTGCTGTTGGATCCTCTTCAGACAGTGCCACCAGCGTGTAGCAGGTACCTGGCTGGTTGTACACCAGGGTTTTGGCAGGTACATAGCCAATGACCTCATACCCCTCTGTTGGCTCCATCTGCACCGTGACATTCTCCAGGATCTGATCATTCAGGGTGTTCGTGCAGTCAAACTAAACAGGGAAGGGGAAAGCAGCAACAGCTTGAAGCTGCTCACTACTCACTGAAGAGCAGACTTAGCTTAGGCACAGTGGGAGCCTGGTGTCAGCCTGTGAACTCCCAACTCTGTGTATTTCCATGGTGCACCTTAATATCAGCTGGCTCATTACAGAGCAACTTGACTAAAGAGTGCTCATTTAAATGCTTTAAGGGAGAAACTAAAACCCTGCTGGTGAGTCCAGTGCTCCAGCAAACTTTTTTTTTAAGGAAACAAGACATAAAACAAAGGAGCACACACCAATCCAAGGCCTGCCCTCTGCAATCCAGGCAGGATCACAAATTCAGTGAGGGCAGGGATGTGTCAACTTTTGCCTGTTTCAGTTCACCTGTTAGTATGGAACTTTTTTCCTCCAGCGTCCTGGATGGTCATTCCTGGGTTAATTCTTTGCTCTATGGAAATGCAAGTACTGTATTGCCTACATCATCCCACTTGAAGCTACAGGGACACAGTGCCTTCACAGCAGATGGAAAGATGATCCTTTGCATGGCTCAAACTAGGGGCAGCTTGAGCAAGTTTCAGCAAGCTTGATGTTTTCAGCAAGTCTAAACTTGCTGATTAGACTTCGTTCCAGCTGCAATGCCAACTCTCTTAAGGTCATACAATTGCATCTGGTGGATGGACAACAGAAACAGAGGTCAACCCCTGTGAGGGCTGTGTAAGCAGTTCTGAGCTTTGAGGGAGGAGCTGGCTAAGGACAAAACACTGCTGCTCACAAGCTAGCAAAGGACTCGCTGTGCCTCGGACTCGCTGAAGCACAGCCAAGGGGACTGGCACATCAATCCTAACATCTCACATGTAGCAGCAGGGTGGTACAGCCAAGGCCAGGATGTACAGAAGAAAGCACCTGTGCTACAGGATAAAACAGAACATAGCAGATGAAGAGCTCTCCCCCACTGGATCCCTTTCCTGGGCACCCTTTTCAGCTTCTCAGATGTAGTAAGCTTCACTCTTTCATGCCCAAACCACGTGCTTGGGGACTCTGAGGAAAGAACACAGATCCCCTAGCCAAATGCTCATTGAGAACAGCCCCATCTAGTGCTTGTTGGATTTGACTGTACCTGTAAGCATTGCTCAGACATACCCCCCGCCCCCCTAATTAATTTTCTTTGGGGTTCTGCTGCCATGGATAAGAAATTGAGGACCATTCATTGCAGTTTTGTGCTTTGAACACAGGCTGTGGGTGCTGCATCTCTGGAAGAGTTCAAGGCCAGGTTGGATGGAGTTCTGAGAAACCTGGTCTAGTGAAAAGTGTCCCTGTCCATGGCAGGGGGGTTGGAACTAGATTATCTTTAAAGTCACTTCCAACTCATGCCATTCTATGATTCTATGATACCCCTGAGAGATGTCTTCACAATGAAGCTTTTAGCCAGTAAGGAGCTTATTTTCTAAGAGTCTTCAGCACCACACCCCATAGCTACCCACCTGGAACACCATGTGGTTGACAAAGGTGTGCTTGGTGCAACGAACAACATACTCTGTCTCCAGCTCTGTCAGGGCCACAGGCTCTGGGGAAGACTTGAAGAGTGGGCCCAGCCCCTGAAACTCTGGGATGGCCCCCAGTTGCTCTGAAATAGAGGACACAAATTACTGCCTTCCTCAAGACACAAAGAGGTGTTAGCAGTTTCAAACCCCTTGTTTCATCTGCCAGAAGCTGCTACAGCAAGGAACTATCCATCAAATACCCATAAACATTCCCTAGAGACTTTTAAAATTAAAAAGAGTCATCCTTTGCTCACGTCTACTGCAAGACAGAAAAAAGAGGACTGCAGGCACCCCCACCCTCCAGGAGTGACCAGTTGACCCATGCCACCTCCTGTAATAAGGTGAGAAGAAGCCAGAGGGGCTAAGGCAGGCTCAGCAAGAGGTGACTACAGAGTTCTCACACATGGACATAGGAGATGCCTTTCATCAGTTTACCTTGGAATATTTCTTGCCGTGTTGCTGCCACCTTCTCTGGCTGTTTCACTACAGCAACGGGGGCATTTTCTGCAAACAAAAACAAACCCCAAAGATTTGAAGGCGAAGAGTAAGAAATTACTAAATCAGAAAACAGATCAATGTCTGGAGAGGGATTTGACTACAGAAAGGAAGGGAACTCATTTCTCAGTTGATATAGACTAGACACCCGAATTTGGCTTCCTAAGCAGCTTTAGAACTGCAGCAGCTCCAGTGAGGATTGCCAACTATTACTATTATTAGCAGCTGGACTAAACTGAAATATTAATGTGAGAGCAACCAGATTTGCAGGCCTTAGCCTTTCCAGGAGATGCAATCCCACAAAATTCAAATAGCATGGAGCTCAGCAATTTCCAGCAAGCCCAATGCAGGGAATCACTAGCAGTCAGGGGACCTGGTTCCTCACCTGCTCTTTGCTCAACGATAGGAGCTGTTGCCAAAGGAACAGATTTCAAGTCAAAGGGTTTCTCAGAGGGCTCCAGGGTGTACTGATGCAGAGCCCTCTCCAGGCCAGGGATGGACACCGTCAACCCTGGGGACAGAAGGAACAGGTCACTGAAACCACAACAATGCCAGGTCTTTAGTTTAACTCTTGATAAACCAGGAAAGAGGTGCAGACTTGTTTTAAGGCCTTCCTGCAGTACCATTCAGGATGTAGCCAGCATTGAGGGCCTTCTGCTTCTGCTCCAGAACATTCAGGTAGAAGGTGGCTCTGTCTCTCACTTCATTGTCATCATCCATCACACACCTGAGAGGAAAGTGGAAAACTTTCTTCAGAATCCACATGACTAAGATACATCACAGGGTCAGAAAAAACATGCCATAGGGGAGATCCATCAATCTCCTAGTAATTGTATTAGAAAAGCAGTAATCTGCCCCACATGGCTTCTGCCCACTTTGTGGTGCTGAATGCAGTGGTGATCCTATCACAGGATCACAGGTACCCCCTGCACCTTCTCAGACCCACAGCTAGAAGAGACTAGACAAGCTCTCAAGAAAACAGAGTTTTTCACCCAGGATGTTGAAAAACTCTGAGGCACAACTGACCTTTTCAGTAACACCAAGATACTGGGTAACATCTCCTCATTCTGAGCTCCAAACTTGGCCAGGGCACTTACAGCACCTGTAGCAAAAGTCATGAAAACAGATTTAGAAAGCAAAGAAATCAGCTGAAGTTTCCTCCATTTCTTGGCCTTGATTAAATGCCATGTCAGAGATGCTACATCAGTAAACTGTGTACACTAGTAAAACTGTGACTAGAAAGAAGTAGAGGTATTACAGTGAAGTGCCTGCAAACCTCTGTCTAGTTTCAGAGCCAGTGCATATTCCTTCCCATTTCTCAGCCACAGGCCGCCTCTTCCATCAATACTCCTGCAAGATCTTTGCTGTGTAAAATGATCTGCTCGGGCCTAGAGTGAATCACAACCCTCAAAAGCAGAGGCATTCATACACTATGGTTCCCTGAAGATCTGTTCAAGGGCAGAGAGCTTCCCAGGTCAGTCACTTACCTGCCCGGACTTCTTCGTGCTCCAGAACAACCCTGTTGTAGATGAAGCGAATGTATTTGGAGGGGTTGTTGGTTTTGGGCCCTTCCTGCCCCAAGAGGTGGAGGATACGAGTGGCCAGCACAGTGAACTCGCAGTCCTCAATGAATTCGCAGAGGTGAGACAGGCCTGTCTCTTTGCTCTCAGAGTTCTCCTCAATAATGCTGATGATGCAGTCCACAATGGCTCTCTTGTATTCAAAGCCGCCCTAAGGAGCAAAAGGGAACTGCTCAGCTGGAAATCTCAAAGTATTTTAGAGACTCTGAGCTAGCCAGACAGGAAAAGCATTCCTTTGAAAAGGTCACTCACACTCAGTGCTTTTTAATGTGTGTTTGAAAGGAGGAGGGCAGTCATTCTGCCCTCACTTTTGACCCTCTTTACGTCCAGAGCGCCAGCTAATATTCAAGCTCTCTGGCCAGCTCCCTTCAGAATGGCTGCACTGAAGAAAAAAACCCAAGTCCTAACCCAAGAGTAAAAGAATTCATCTGCCTGAAGGGCTTTTATCTGCATCAAAATCCTCTGCTGCTAGAATTAGTGCTTAAAAAAAGCCATATAGGAGGAGAAAAAGCCCAACCCTCTCCCCTTTAGCACTAGACATCTGAGGATGAATCACAAGAGAAATGTATGAAGGATCATATCTGCCACAGCAGGACGCAGCAAATAGCTCCATTAGTGTGGGATGATAGGCAATCAATACCTCCCCAGGTACAGCCACAACCTGACATGCCAGTAATGCTTGGTTATCTGCAGACATTATTTACTAATGCCCTCAATACACACTAGGGGATTAAACTGCACACTACCCTCTGCCAATTACATGCACAGTGCCGGGCATTGGCTTTCTGGAGCTACTTCGGATTAAAAAAGCTTTAAAACAGAATGGTTTGAAGTACAAAACCACATTCAAAATGATACCATCCACCCACAGAAAATCTGGGAAAGGAGAATGGTCCATTTTTCACAGGAGCAAAATGAGATGCTCTGGTTTGCTCCCAGCTGAGAGGCTGTAATTGGCAGAAAGTGATGTCAGAGCAAGCAGTGGTGCCAGCTGTGCTGCAGGCATGTTTGCTCATTTAGAAACAGCCTCAGCAAACCTCTGTAAAGCTGCAATTTATGTCTGACTGAATGCAGAGAACGGTTACAGGTACTCGTGATCCCTTCACTGCCACAGCACAGACAACAGAACAAAAGTGGTCCTGTGTCATCAATAAATAAGTTGTTATCGAATCTTTGTGTACAAGACAAAACTTCTTGGAATTTGCTGTCAAAGTATAAAAGAAAGCTGGTTCAAATGTGAAACACACATGGGCTGCCAACAGATCTGCTGTTGCCTGCATTTGCTTTGAGAGTTAATAAACCCCCAGAAAAAAAAAATCACAGAACGAAAACCACACTAAAAATATGCCTGGCAGTATGCTTATAACTATTGTGCACAGCTGGGCATTTCTGCAGTTAGACGACAAACCTTTTAGAGAGAGTCTTTCACTGCACAGCCTTATCAGTAAAAGCTTGACACTCACAGGGAGGACTGTTCGTGCACACAAGCAAGGCACACATAGTTGTCGTGCAAACTTACCTCCTCCCGAAGCATAGTGAAGAGGAAGTTCATGAGGACAGCATGTTTGCGAGGGTACTTCTGACACAGAGCATTGATGGCCTGCACCACTACCACCTGCAGGAAAAGTAAAAAACAATTCTGTTTCACCAGGCAAGAAAAAATAAGCTGAATTGTATCAATTTTGTGCTGGTCTCCCTAGCCTGGAAATCATGGTTTTGTCTTTACTTATTCAAAAAATGCAATTTCAGGAGGTACAATCCTAGGAATTGGAGGAGATTGATCTTTATGCACTGGCCAGCCCCTAAGGAAAGCCCACACCCACTGGAAAGAAGATTTGATTCTCAGAAGGTGTCTCCCCAGAAGAGAGCATGTGACTTTGGAGCTGTAGGACTGAGGCATGGCTTAGGCAGACAACCTCAAATTCTTTCTCTTCCCTGCAAATATTCTGCTGCTCCATGCAGGTTTAGACCTGCACACAAACACGGACACAGACCATGAGGTTTCTTCAGGAATCTGGGTGTCCCTCCTCCTCCCACTTCCTTACTTTGAACTCATCTGAGATTTCTGACATGAAAGAGGAGATCTGCTTCATGAGCCGGTCAATGCTGCTCTCACTGCCTGTTTTCAGCAGCGTGGTGATGGCCAGGGTGGCTATGCTACGGTTGGAGTCTGTCACAAGGTTCTCCAGGTCCAGGTTACAGGCAGTCACAGCAGATGGGTGCTTCATGGCCACCTGCAGCAGTGAAGGAAGAATGAAAATCCCTCAACAGATGCAAAAGGCCCAGCTGCCAAAACCCAGCAAAACTCACTCCTTCCCATAGAAGTAAGTGGTATAGACTGTATATGAGGGACATCTCAGACAAACAGCTAATCTGGAGTTAAGGTAACAAGCTCTTGTTTCCTGCAGAATTGCACCCCTTGCTGGAAGAGAAGCAGTAGTAATAAACAATCTTTTACTATTTTTAACTCTCCTCTATATAATAAGAAAAGAAAGCTATCAACTCCCAACAAAAATTCAGCCTGACTAGCTGTGCAAAACAGCTCTGTGGGCGGAAGCACAGCAGTTACCAGACACTGCCGTTCTCTCTTTTTCCTTTATAATTTATAAGGGGAAGGGAAAAGCTGGAGCAAAGATTGCCACGGAGCAGGCAAGAAGTATCGTCAAGGTTTGATCCCTGTTTTACACAGAGCTTCCTCACCCTGGGAAGCTCAGAAGGGAAAGCAGTAATAGTAAGACCAGAGACATTCTAAGAGACCAGTGAAAATTATCAGGATTTTTTTTCCTTCTGTAGAGTGCTCTTTGAGGTTTTATTCCAGACATGAAATGTAAGGCTGTAGCACAAGACAGAGGTTATTCACACAATACCATCACATAATCTGACCCCTTGCTTCTGCACCTCCCTGCACATGAGACACTATTGGAGCTCCCAAGAGACTGGCTCCTACCTTGTTGAGGGTACGGACGGCTGCGTATCTTAGTGCTGCTTTCGGGGAGCTGCAGAACAGCTGCAGAACTGCAAGGTGGGAAAACCAACAAAGGCAGATGTTTAGGCACTCTATTATTGAGAAGCATTTCATACCTAAAGCAAGAGCTGCAGTGAAGAGACAGTTGCAAGCATAAGCTAACTAGAAACATGCTTAAGAAGCAATTGTACCTTTAACACAGTCCTCCCTTCTTCTTGTCCCCTTTGCCTTTGTCACATCCCTGCTGACAATTAACTCTTACCCACCTCCTTCTTCTTCCACAGTGCTGCTATTCTTTGCTCCTTGTGAAAGCCAAATTCATCACCTTGTCACCTTTCCTATTAAGTCAATTTGAACTGTTCTCCATTTTATGCAAACACTGCTCCTTTCCCAGAACTGACCCATGAAGTAACACACACTTGAACACACTGGGAAATACCTTTACAAGAACAAAGCTATTCACACACACCACAGGCTCTCAGCAGCAGCATAAAGCAACAAAGGATACAGCAGCATAACAAGCCTGAAACTACACAAGGTCCTTGTTTCTTGGGGCAATCAGCAGGTGTCACCACTGGAGGCTCATCATTCCCTCGCCATGGCCATGAGCACCCCACTTACCTGAGACAGCCGGAGCCAACTCCTTGGCAGTGCAGTTGGGCAGGTTAACAATGGCAGATGCAGCTTCATACACCACCATCTCATGCTTGTTTCTTAGGCAGCTCTCAATGAAATCAAACAGGGGGCTATCGCGGCTAAGGGACAAAAAAAACCCACAAGATTGAATTAAAGCAAAGGTACTAACAGAAATTAAGAATTCAGCAGCAGAAATGGGCAGGTCCCATAGCCCATGGAAAGATAAAAGCAGCCATAAACCCACTTTGTCCCCAGATTTTGCAGTGGTCATTATACGGTACTTCCAGCATGGTTGAAAGTCAGGCTGCCTTCTGAGAAGACACCCTCTGCCTTACAGGCTAAAAGGAATCTCCCTCAACTCTCATACAGTGAGAAATGACTGTACACACCGCAACTCTTATCCACCAGGAAGCCACACTGCATACAAGGTGGATAAACGATTACAGAAGACAAAGAAAATGAGGTAGAACAAAGAACAGCTATGCAAAACAGTCCAGAATTAAGGTAGTCTTTGATGCGCAAGCAAGACTCACAGAAACCATCTCAAAACAACCATGAAGACATCCTGTATTTTCTCTGCTTTTACCCAACAATAAGAGGGCAGAGGGTGCGTGCTGCTCTTCAAAGACAGAAATAATGAGATGGCAAGTGAGCCTGCAGGAGGAGATGGAAGCAGGACCAGGAAATTCTTTCAGCAGGGCAAAGGAGCCCGCTCACCTGCCAGCCTCCTCCTCCAGCAGCTTGCTGGCTATTCGGATCATCATGCAGTAGGCAAATGGGGATTTGAGGCCGTGGCGCGTGAACTTGCTGAGCATCTTGTTGACTGCCAGGCGGTCATTCTTCCGCACGTGGTACAGCAAGCCCAGAGCATGATACTGTGCAGCGAAAGAGAACGTCACAAACCCACGGTGGGTTCTTTCCCCTTTTGTCCCCTTTGTCGCCCAGAGGTGCCTGGCTGAGCTCCAGCAATTTGCTCCATGCCCAGCTGCTGCTGGCTATTCCTCTGGTGGCAGTGGGTGTCCTACCTGCACCATGATATTGTCACTGGAAGCTGCCTCCTGAGCCTCGTTCACCCAGCGCTTTACCACATCATAACTGGTCCTCAGCAAGTGCTGGAGGGAGATGAAGCCACAACAACCCATAAGATAAGGATGTAAAAAGCTTTGGGAATTTCAGCTTATATTAAGAAGCAATCAGCCTTCCCCATGAGTGTGCTGGCAGCAGCAACTTATAGAAGAACAAGGGATCAGCATGCAGAGACCTGGCCAGGACAGCTGCGGACTCAGGAGGTTGATGGTCTCTTGCAAAGTCAGCACCAGTCCCTCAGTTAACAAAGACAGGAATAGCAACAAAACCCTGAAACTCCCAAGATGTCCAGTCCCACCAGAGATGACTGCTTCCCTGCCTGACCGTCCCTCAGGCCCGTGCTTCAGGGAGTACATACCAGGGAAGACACAAGAGCAGAGCTGGACACGCTTGGCACTTTGTCAACAATCGCCTGCTTCATATAGCGCTCAATGGCCTGCAACATGGTACTCTGCAGGGAGAGGGAAACAACAGCTGATATGGGAAAGCTGTTAGGAGTGTGAAAGGGGAGATACAAAGGCATGAAAAGCAGAGTGGAAGGTGGGATGGGGTAAAGTAGGAAAAAGTGAAGGGCATAGAGCTGCCCCACGGGAAAAGCAGCACTTACATCAGTGATCTGACAGAGTGCTCTCACAGCGGGGCCTCGGTAATTGTCATCCTTCCCAGTCATGTCTTTGGTTAAGCTGGGAAAACAGGAAACTCTCAATACTGCACTCCTGAGCCAGCAGCTCTCAAGTGCACACACAGTGCACACAGAGCAGCAGGCAGCCAGCATCAAGGCTGAATGCCAAGCAGGCAGCTGCAGGCCTCAGGCAAATCCCACTGGGGTGGGAAGGCAGGAGGAAAAGATCAGTACTCAGGTCCCAAGCCCATCAGCAAGTTGCATAGGCTCCTGTTCACAAAGTGAGGCTGGAGCACACACACATACCCCTGAGGCATTTATTTTTCTTACTGAACACTCACTCCTGCCTTTTTCCCAGGGGCCTGGTCAGTGTGAGACCATCTGTGAAGGGCCAGGAGTTCATCATACCACAGCATGTGAGACTGGCTTCTGTCTCAGCCCTTTACAGACCCTGTACCCTCAGGCTCCTGACTCCCTGGCAGGGCATTTCACTGGGATGATCAGCAATTCAGGAATGACTCACAGAGGGAATTTTGTTCCCTGGTGAAGTCGTATTCTGTGCTGCTACAGGAGCAGTAAATCCTTGTCTACCTGTTGAAAGGCTTGGGATTTATGCCAGAATTCTTCAAAAAGTTTCAAGGCATTAAGACAGTTAATGAAAAAGCCTTTGCAAAAGGGGAAAGAACAGCAGTGCTACCATATCATGTAACCAAGAGACACTCCAAACACCCATGGGCATGGGATATGGGGACACAGCACATTTTACATACACCACTATGAGTTCAGTGTCTGTATTTTAATGGTCTTTTATAAAGGAAAACTTTTTCCTCACCAAGGGCATTCCCTGTCATCACCCTGCTTGGGGACTACAGTTATCTTCAAGAAGCTGGACAGACATTACTGAAGGGCATGTCAATATTACAGCAAGAAAAGTGAAGTGACTGACCTGCTAGTAACAATGATGACATCTTCTGCAATAGAAGACATTTCTTTGATAGTCAGGTAACACATCCTGCGAAGAGTTGGCTGGCAAGGAAATAAGCAAGAACGACATCAGCTGAGATGATCCCAGACAGGAAGGGATCTCAGTTTTCCCTGCTGACATAATTTTATTGTGAAGATCACAAGAATATGATACCTTCAGAGAGCCCCACTCCCTGAGTGAAGATGTACAAAATCCATATTGATTAACAAAACACCTCTTCCTCTTCTAAATCCCTCAGTCTTAGGGTGAGGCCGTAGAGATACCAGATTTAGCTGGATCTACAGTTTCATCTTCCACTTGTCATTCACATGAACAAGGAGAAAACCTTGAAACCATTTATTGGTTTCCTGGCTGAAAGCCTTGTGTTGCTTCAGAAGTAAGAAAGCCAACCATTTATATTCCTGAGTCTGGGGATTTCTACACTGGTCTCATGATTTTAATAGCTTGCAGTTTGGGGGACAACTAATGACAGTGCTACTGCTGTGGGTAGGCACTAACTCCCAGCCTCTTCCAGGACACACAATTGCTGACTCTCAGCAGGATCTTTTAATGCTGGGCACAAAGCACAGTAAATTCCACCTGCCTACCACAATCTCAAGAGCTAAACAATTCAGAGGGAGGAATCTTGCCTCAAGAGCAGAGCATACTTCAGTTAAGCTGCTACAAGATCTGGGAAGGGCTAGGAAGCTGATCACCATTTCTAAACTTTCACCCTACTCTTCCCACTCAGATCAGGTAGCTTCAGACAGGACAGAAAAGCTTATTGTATAAAAATGCATATCTCAAGGGACAACTTGTCCCACCAGGTAAATACAGAAAACAAAAGGCAGACTTACATCATTGGACTGAAAAAGCTTGGTCATAGCAAAGAAGGACTCGGTAGCTTCCATGACACCAAGGTGCTCCCCCTGGTTGTTTGGAAAGAAGAAAGGAAATCCCAGTTATCACAACCAGCTTTGGGCCTGATGCACATGTCTGTATAGATGTACATTTTCTCTCTCTTACCTGGTTTATGAGATACAGGATCTTGGTGAGGATATGAGCACATTTTCGTGGGTTTATGGGAGTCTCATTAAACACTCGAGCCTGGAAACAAAGCACAGGCAAGGACTGACACCAACACCCCCTTGCAAACACTGTCCTGCCTGGTCTTGGCCAGTGATAGAAACAACACATTGTGAGTGAGGTATGGCAAGATCCTTAATGACTTTGGATCAGATTTTCCCTTAATTCCTGTTAAACATGGAGCCCTTTAAAGAGCTGGTTTTGCAGTCTGGGATTACAAATCCAAGAGCAATAAAGGTTTAAAGGCCAAATTTTCATCACACTTTCACAGGTCTGGATTGTGTGCTAGCTAAAACACCACTCTTCTGACAGACAAATTTGAGCTTGCCAAGGCTACAGGAGCCACTGCCGTTCCCAACCTCACAAGCAAACAGAATGCTGAAACAACAGGGGCTGGGGATTGAGATGTTCACTGGCTCTTGAACAGAATGGCATTTCTTCAGAGAAAATTCATAGACTATTTAATAACCACTCACACCCCTCTCATTAATTTTGTCATCCACAAGACATTTGGGGTGTCCAAGGCCAATTTCCCAATCTTCCTGGTTTAAGGTGAGCTTTCCCAGATAATTTTATTCCTTTTATTACTATTTATAGTTCACAGTCTTTAATTTGTTACAGAGACCATTTCAACCTTCTCCCTTCATCTGTCCAATAATAAAATAAGAACTGTTGCCCGTTTCTTTCAGAGCAAGCAGAACTGTAACAAACCCTCCTTTCCTTGCTGAAGTTCTCCAGTGACCTACTCAAGAGAGGGAGAGACTCTATCCAGAGTGGGGTACACAGAGGAGATGGTCTGAAGATTTACCTCTTGCAAGACTGCACTCTTCTCCAGGTGCTGGAATGGGTTGGAATTCCCACCTGCAAAACAAAAAGAGTAAAAGTCTCTCCAGGGATAGTGCCACGGGAAAGCAACTTTTTAACCACACCCATACTTTAAAAACAGTCTGAGCATTTTGGGGTGATTTTTTTTCATGAACACCAAGCAATCAGAGCACCCTCTTTGAAGTCATTAATTGGATGTCTTCATGGCAGTCAGGGAAGGCAGAACAGACAGGACATTCTTCGACTTGTCGTCCCCTCCAGAAGTAACTGACTGTGAGCTGAGGTAGACTGATTAGCTGTAAAGTAACTGTGCTCCACAGTATCTCCAAAGACCTATTTCCACCCCTGGGCTGGGAGCTTGCTGGCAGTTAGAGCATCAATAGGACAGGCCTAGAAACAAAAGCTTAGACAGAAAGAGGTATCGCTCGCCAGACTGGTGAGTCAGGAGTGTTTTATCCCTCCCATATAAACCAATCAAGAATCCACCAGTAAAGTATTTTTGGCTCTATCACTAATTAAGAGTACAAGACAGCAGACTAGATAGGCTGGACACAAAGTAACTTTCACTGTTCCACTTAACAAAGTAAATTATACTAAATAATTAAAACCCCCAGCAATTAAGGATGAAATAATCAGAGGGAAAAGCACTATCATTCTGCATGGTCTTTATTAGATTGCCTCCCAAGCGTTTGTGAGCTGCAGCTTTTCAAAAGCTCCTAGTTATTGATAAGCAGGTTTTAATTAGTACCTATGTTCAGCCTGGCCCTGGGACAAAACGCAGCCTTTTTCAGGGTTCTTCCAGTGTTTGCTCCAAAGCCTGATCCACTAGAGAGAACATCTCCTGGGCCCAAATCTGACCTGACCCAAGCTTGAAGCATCCTAGGCTGGTGCCAGGAGCCCTTTCTAGAGTAAGCCTTACATACAAAAGCAAACACATCTGCACTCTGGCTCCTTCCTGGTTCATAAACTGCCCTCCTCTGGCTCAGGAGAAGTTTGCAAAGGCAGCAAGTGGCTGAACAAAGCACAGACACTTATGTGAGGTTGAAGAGGTAGAAGAAAACAAGGCAAAAGAGCAAAAACGTTTCTAGTATGAGTAAGAACCAGTTCTAGCATAAGCATGTGAATGTGCCCCAAAAAACCTGCCCAGCAGCCCAGTATTCCCATGGTCCAGCATGTCTACAATCCTTAAATCAGCCATGAACAACACAGCATCACCTCTTTATGTTTCACAGCACTAAGGATCTTGAAATACATTGTACATGGGGTCTCAGTCATCATAGCACCCTGCGTCAAAGTTTCCTTCCACAGAGAGGGACAAAGATGCAGGGAGGGCAGAGGTTGTGTGTTCATAAAGCTCCTAATATTGGATAACTAACAACAATTTATTCTGATTTGTAGAGAAACATAATTTTGTGCCCAAAATAACATGTCAAAGGGAGTGGGAGCAGCTCATCCAAGGCTAGCTAAACCATCCGTGGAAAGCAAAGACACAGAAGCCAATTAACTGGATACTTGCATCTCCTGCCAGCCCCAGCCATAGGTAATGTCAATACCTTGATGGGTGTGGCAGGTGCAAACGAAGAGCAGCCCCCAAAAGTAAAGCCAAGAGCAATTCCCCTCCAACAGCTGCCTCACTAAATTCTCTGCTTATCAAGACGTCACTGGAGGCTTTGGACAAGGGAAACAAGGGCAAAGCATTTAATGCACATTAAGATAAAAAGCAAGCATAGTCACTCAGAACAATCACCAAGATTTAAGCTGAATCAATTCGCTTCAGGACACACTGATTTGCTATGCAGAGCAAGCTGTGTAGAAAGCTTCATAGGAAGATGAAGATACCACAAGGCTCAACCATGAAAGGAAACACTGACTTATGAAGCATCGCTTCCACCTGAATTACACACCACATAAAATATCAACTTCTTCCTTACTAACCGGCCTAAAGTTTTGAAAAGTCGGGCAACCACTTCGTGTTTCCTTGGTGCTCTCAGATTTTCTGATCCACTGAAAGTAGCAGTGTTCGCATTGGAAGAGCAGACCACATGCGTCAGAAAAAGGGCCAGAAACTACGAATTGGATTCCACCTGGCTTTAGCACCTGGTTCGAGAGCTGGGCAACAGTGAACAGGGCTAATATGCTCAATATTTAGTCTCAGGCTCTGCACCTGGTGATGTGGCAGGTAACCTCGGTGTGCTGATGCCACCAGTTTAGCCTCTGGCTGCAGCTGTGAGAAGGCGGCAGCAGACTGCTCTAGTGCTCCCATAGTGCTCCTATGGCGCTCCCACAGCGCTTCCCACTGCGCTAGGCGCTCACCAGCCAGCCCCCGCTGCCAAGATGGCACCGAGCCTCCCCTCACAGCTCCCCTGGGGGTCCCCCCCTCACATCTGCCCTCGTACCCACAGGAGGGGCTCCCCCCTCACAGCTTCCCTCATTTCCACAGGAGGGGTCTCCCCTCACAGCTCCCTCCATAGCCACGAAGAGGTACCCCCTCACCAATCCCCTCCGTCCCCACAGAGGGGTCTCTTCCCTCACAGCGCCCCCGGCCTCCCCTCACCCGACTCCTCGTCCTTCTTGTCGAACTTCTTCAGCATGGTGCTGCCGAGCGGCCCGTCGGTACGGCCCTCCCGTCCCGTGACAGTGGCAGTCCCAGTCTAGATCCCGATCCCCGTCCCGGTCCCGGTCCC
>VWZW01000500.1:47614-81477 GCA_013397115.1 Edolisoma coerulescens
GGGGCCAACCGGCAATGGCGCGGCCTGATTGGCGGAGGGGCGGGGCTGGGGTCTGGGGGTGAGCACTGGGGGGGCTGTGGGGAAGGGGCAGCGCTGGGGCCAGCACTGGGGACACTGGCGCTGGAGGGGACTCTACTGGAGACACTGGGGCTGGGGAGAGCACTGGGCCTGGGGCAGGGGGCACTGGTGCCAGGGGAAACAGTGGGGTTGGGGGGGGGCACTGGGATCCTTGGGCTGGGCAGGGGGAGGAGAGATGAGGGGATGCTAGGGGCAGAGGGCGCTGAAGCATGGGGCACACTGAGCCTCGGGGAGGACAGATGGGACACTGGGGCAGGACGTGGAAAGGAGGAGATCCTGGCAGGGAGAACCCTCTTCTTGGGGTGGACGTTTGTCACCCAGGCTGCCTGCCCTGGAGTGTCCCATCTTGGATGCACCATCTCTGGCAGGTCCTCCTGTGACCCCTGTCCCCACTGCTACTGGCACCCTGTCTGTACCCTGGACCACAAACTCCAGGCTCAGCCCCGCAGCACACACCCGGTGGGTGCAGGGGGTTGTCTGAAGGGGCCAGCGCTGCCCGGGCATCACCTGAGCCTCAGGTCAGGCAGGGATGGCAAAGGACCTGTTACCCACCTGACCACCTCACCCCAACTCACCATCTGCTGGCACATCCCTTCCTGAAATCTGTCCCTCCCATGGAATGTGGAGTCACCCCAGTTGCTTCTGCCCCTTTCCCAAAGCCAGTGCCCACTCCAGGGCGAAAGGGCTCACTCACCCTGCAGCAGGTACTCTTCGAAGAGCATGGCTGTGTCCCCCACCAGCTCCAGTGGCCCCCCTGCAGGTGTCTCCCGGCCTCTGCCTTGCTCGCACCACCCTGTACTTTGCACGGGGCGGCCGCACTCTGCTCTGCACTGCTCTTATCTCCCAGCTGTGCTGAAAGTGGCAGCTCCGGTGGCACAACACGATGTCCCTGTTGGCCCAGAGCTGCTGTGGGCTCCCTGGGCCAGGGGCTGGCTCCGCTGTTGGTGCAGGTTCTGACACCCCTCATTTGGAATTTAACGACCTCCCATGCTGGCCCCAGCCCAGAACATGCCCTCACAGCATCTTTGGGGAAAAGGAACACAAAATGGGAGTGTAAAGGGGTGCAGAACCCATATAAAGCACAACAAGTTGTGTTTGATGCCACATTTTATTGTACACGCTCACTCAAAACTCCAGCTTTGAGGCTCGGCCAAGCTTTGTGGAGGATTTTGTGTGCTCCGGTCAGCCAGAGAGAAGAAGCACACAGGAAAAGCTGCCTGCCTGGATGCAGCCCCTTTGGAGACATCTCAGTGGTGGATGAGCAGGGAGGATGAGCAGGGAGCAAAGCCAAGCATAGAAATCCCTGTAGTGCCTGGGGCTGAGAACAGCTGTACTCCAGCACTGGCCAGGGTAAACCCAGCTGCATCTTCTCCAGTGGTGCGAGGTGATGGTTATCAAACCAAATCCTCCCGTGGCTGCTGCTTGTGCCATGAGCGCCGGGACCGGGACGATGAGGTGCCATGTCCACAGTCCCCTGCGGACACACCGCTGCCGCTCCACGCTTCCCTCCCTCCGCCTGTGCCCCGGGCAGCCCCGCTGCCCTCTCCAGCCCAGCTATATCCCAGCCGGGACCGTTTATCTCCTGCGCCCGAGGCGGGCCATCAGCTCGGCATTGGCAGCTGCCTTGGCCTGCAGCTCCTTCTCTCTGGCCAGGTCGAGCAGGATTTTCAGTAAGTGCGTGTGGACATCGAGTGACAGGGACACCTTCCTCCCCTTTTTCCTGGGAGCAGCTCTCTTGGCGGCTGGGCTCCTTGGCCAGGGCAGTGCTCGTCTTTCTGATCCCTCTAGCAGCGGCAGGCTGGCTTTGTCCAGATGAGACCCTTCCCCAGAGCCATCGTCACCCCTCCTCGTTTTGGGGAGACCCGGCAGCATCTTGTTATCGCTGGGGGGTTCCTGCCTCATCAGCTTCCCTCCATCCACGGCTTGAGGGGCTGGCGGGAGCCGCTCACGGCTCGGTCCCTTCCAGGCTCTCGTTGGTGCCCCGAGGACCACTAGGAAGGTGAGCAGCATCCTGCCTCGCAGCATGGCCGGGAGTGCCTGCGGGGAGCAGGGGCTGCGCTGAGCATCACCCCCATCCCCCTGCCAAGGCCCCACAGCCCCCAGGCAGGACATGTCCCCACCAGGGTGTCACCCACAGAACCCCTCCACTCCCTGCACCAGCTGGTGGGGCTTCACCTTCCTTTCAGGAACCCTTCATTATTCCACCTTGATTTTAACCCTCTTGAACAGGGCGGGGAGTTTTGTGGAGGCTGAAGGGGACGTGGGAAGAAAATCACCTGGGTGTCCTTGTCCTTTCCCACAGCCCCTGGCCAGATGCTGGCTGTGCCCTCAATTTCACCCCCTCCAGCCCTTTGTCACCCAGGGGAGGAGCCAGTCCTGCTCCAGAGGGTGGCTGCTTGGGTACTGTGGCTGCTCCCCAACCCATTCCTGCCCTTTGGCCAGGGAAATGTGACATGCCCGGGGTTTCAGGGCTGGGCGGGCTGTGGGGGTTTCTTCCTCCCACGCCTTCCCTGGCAGATGCCATTCACCACGGTGTTGCTGGGCTCTCTGGGGCAAAAGCCACCCACCAAGGAGGGACACGAGCCACTTGGCCTAAAATACACAGCATATTGATCGTGGCAGGGTGACAAGGGCAGGAGTCTGGCCACATGTGCTGAGTTGTGTCAAGCCTCAGCAACTTTCTCCACCCCATCCCTCACCCTGGTCGCAGGGAGGGCCCCAGGGATTGCAGGATGCTGTGCTACAGGGTGGGGATCAGGGTGCTGGGATGTGGGGTGGGGGTCAGAGCAGGTGCAGGGCACTGCTGCACAAATCCTGCTGTGTGGCTGCCTCTCCCCAAAATCAGTCACCCAGCAGGGTCTGTCAGCTGGAAGGGGAGCAGTGAAACCAACCTCCTGCAACATATCTCTGGGGTGAAACCCTTTGGAAAGTACCAGAGTAGGCAGCCAGAGGCAATTGACTCACTGGGAAGAGGAGAATGAAAAGCATCCAACCCCCTGCAACCCATTTCCCAGCTAAAAGCCCCTGAAAAGCGCTGCTGAGGGCACAGCCTCACCATTTGCAGCAGGTCCTCGTCTCCTCGATGTTCAGGCAATGCTCCTGGCGTGCAGGGACCACAAGCTGGGGATTTGCTCTGCTCCCTGCCAAGCCCTGGCTCTTATCCTGTCCCAGCTCCACCTCTGACCCGCAGAGGGGGTGACGGCGATGGGGAGGGGGGGGTGTGTGTGGAAATGTTTTTAATGTATTTTGCCTAATAGCAGATGAAGTCATCCCGGGATGTGGGTGGGCGTGTGCCCCCTTGCAGCTCCACCAGCTGCACTTGGAGGGGATTCCAGGAACCTGGGACAACTCAGATGCAATTGTTTCATGTCTGACTTGCAAGATGTTTTTTCTCCATCTAATTAGGCCTCCCTGCTCCTTGGTAATCACTTAAGGAAGGGAAAGAACATGCATATTGCTGCTGGCCAGTAACCATGGGCAGCCCTCTGGGCATTGTGCCTCACACAGCCCTCAGACATCTCCTGGTAGCACTTTGGCACTGTGTCCTGACAGACTCCCTGGCCACATGGAGGACACATCTAGAGACATGTCACCTCCCTGCTGTGCCAAACCCAAGTGTCGCTTTGGCCACTGGTTTGCAGGACACCAGTGGCTTGCAGCTCACCTTAATGCATTCCAACTGGGACAGCACTGGTTTGCAGGCACCTGCACCAGTCCAGCCTGGCCCAGCCCCTCTGCCAGCTGCCCAAGCAGCCTGTAGGCATTGCTGTGGGATGAGCCCCATATACCAGGGTTTTGCTCCAAAGTTCCCCCCTTAGGGACTGTGGGAGCATCCCAGGGCTCTCAGGCTGGGTGAGCACCTGCATGAGATGAGTTGTGGGTGCTCAGCCCCGTGGGCTGGTCAGGGCCAGGAGTCAGGGTGCCCAGGGTTCAGACCGCTGGGGGTCTGCCCACCCCTGTGGCCACAGGGTGACCTATCCTATGCCACCCTCCCCAGGACGGCAGGGAACGGAAATAATGCCAGCTCTGTTCCTCCTCCCAGGGACAGCCAGGAACTCACACCCAGTAGCCAAAATTAGCTGGCAGCACTGATTCACACAGTACATCATGCAGCACCACAGACCCATGTGCCGACACGTCAGGGCCTGGACAGGGGGTCGTGGCCTGGCTTGCATCGGCTGGGCACGTGCTGGGCACAGGGATGGGGCACTGGGTTCCCTGGAAGGGGTGAGGAACAGGGGGCAGCTGGAAAGGGCAGCCCAGCTGGGGTGGGCAGGAGGCATGCCTGACTCAAGAGCTGTCCCCGAACTCCACAGGCATCTCCAGCAACGTGCCAAGAAGTGTGACATGTCCCTGTGAGCAGAGCTTTAATACACATCCCCCCGCAGTGGTACACATATACATTCGCTGTATACAGATATACACAGAGAGCAGCGTACGTGTGGGGCCACAAAGCCCACCCGGCAGCCCCAGTGTGGGGCTCTGGGGCAGTGAGGGGCATGTCCCTGCTCAGCCCTGGGGCTGGGGGGAAGCAGGGACTGCGACCCCAGCAGCCAACATCACTTTCACAAAGCCTTTGAGAGTAAGCGTGGGTGAGCAGGATCCTCTTCTAACATAGCACCATCCTCAGGGTTTCCCTGACAGGCCTGGGGGTGCAGGTGGGACCCCCCTGGATTAAAGGCAGATGTGCTGCTGGCAGGCGTGTGAGCTGGAGGGTAGCACATGGAAAGAGCCTCCAGTCTCCCCACAGGTCATTGCCAAACCATCGCAGCCACAAAAGGGGAACTGGGCCCCAGTTTGAGGTTAAGGTGAAATTTATTCAGATGGAGCTGATTGCAGGGTGGGGGTGAGGGGTGTTGTGCAGGGAGGCACTGCCTGGCACAAGGATGCGGGCAGCTCTCCTGGCAGAGAGAGGGGAGCAGAGAGGGAGTTTGGGGGTCTGTGGGGGGAAGGAAAGGGTACAAGGGTATTATGTGAGGGGAGGGAGCCCAACTATGCCAAATCCCAGCTCTGCTTCCGGAGAGAGGGAACAGGGCTAAGAACCATTCTGTTGGCAACAAATAATTTAAAAACCAAACTGAGAACAGCCCAGGAAACCTCCATGTGGGAAAAGGGGGTTCAGAGCCTTAGTGGGAGGCAGTTTCCCATTTGATATAAATTTCACCTTAATGACAATAAACTGATACGAAATGAAAAACCCATGAGCAGCATAAAGACAGGTTAGAAATAGCACCAGGTTCCTGCTGGGGCTGGTGGGTGCGTGGCCCCTGCCACCACGGGCAGCCCAGCCCCGGCTGGGGCGGCAGCTGGGCCCCACTCCAGGCAGCCCTGCCTGCCGAGACACTGCCTGCACCTACACCTCTGGCTGCCCTCCCACCTTGCTGCCGGTGCTGCCACGGGAATCTGTGGAGGGAAGCAAGGCGCTGTCAGAGCTGAGGTGGGGGACCAGCACTGACCCCCCCCCCCCNGCTGGACCTGCCGGTGGCTGTGCCAAGCTCTGCCCACCTGCCCCTGGGCGCTGCCCGCAGTGCAGCTCACACTCCTCCTTGCTGTCGAAGCGGTTGAGGTTGCCCTGGCAGCCGCTGTAGACGAAGGGCCGGCACTCGGTGACTCTTTGGTTGTAGTACCACCGCAGGGTGTAGCGCTGGCAGTCCCCCTCATCCAGGGGCAGCCTGCAGGGCTCAGCTGGGGGGAAAACGCTGCTGGTGAGGGCTGGCAGGGGCTGGCAGCACACTGGCGGTGGAGGCTGCCAGACCCACTTGGCAGAAGAGGGGAAACCCCAGAAGGGGAAGGCAGAGGATGACTCCCCGCTGAGCATGGGAAGGGTTTGGCTGGAGCCATCTCTATGCTCTGCCCAGCTGCTGGAATTGAGGGCAGGAGACACCACTCTGGGCAAGCTGTCTCCCAGGGGCAGCTCCCAGCAAGGAGCTGGGAGGGAGGTGGCATGGGGACATGATGGCCACAGCACCCCTTGGAAGGGTTGTGGAGGGACTCTCCAAAGGCCACTGGGGCCTCCCTGATCTCCTGGGGCCTTTGGGATCCCTCCTGTGGCTCGTGACCAGAGCACAGGAAACCTGCCAGGGCAGCAGGTCCCACCAGCCCAGCACACCATCCATCACTGCTGGTGATGGCTTTGGTGAGGGGGATAGAGCACAAGGTCTGCGTGGTGTGGACAGCACAGTGACAGAGAAGGTGCAACCCACCCAGGTACCAGCAAGAGGGCTGCAAATCCCAAATCCCCCCAGAGAGGTGGCACAGGGACCCACTGCCCAGCTGGATGTGAAGACACCACTCCAGCAAAACCTGGGGCAGCTCCATGGTTTCCCCCAGTGGCTTCACCCTCAGTGCCAGGTGAGTGCAGGGAAGCTCACCATCCACTGCGGGCTGCTCCAAGCTGTCCATCTCCGGGACCTCATCGTAGTCCTCCTCCTCTCCATCCATGCTGTCGTACTCGAGGTCATCACTGTCAAGCATGATCTGCCTGTCCTGCCCTGGGAGACAGCCGCACACATGAGCAGTCCTCACCAAAAACACGGAGCACAGAAGAAGGGGGACAAGGACTAAAAGCACAGGGATGACACACCCTCCTCCTCCTCCGTGTGTGACAGCTTGAGCACAGGGACTGTGTGAGCGCTGCCAGCAGGGAACGGCTGGGTGGAGAAGGACCCTGTGGAAGGGACACAGGCATCAGGGAAGAGGCAAGGGAGTCTGGGGTGCTTTCCCCTTATTTCCCAAGGGAAAACCACCCCTTTCAGGTGTGGAGCCGTCCAGCACTGCCCCAACCCTGTTGCAACCTGACAGGGTACACGGACAGGGATGGTGGACCTGGAGATACCTCCTCCTCTCTCTGCACCCCAGACCAGGGCTGCCATGGGGGTTTCTAGAGGAGGGACAGGCAGGGGAGGCCCAGAGAGACAGCACCACTTGGAGCCCAGCAGGATAGGGACAGGGGAGGGCACAGGAGGGCACACATGCCCATGGGGCCAGATCTTATAGGCCTTCCAGACTCTCCATCACCTGTTCGGCCATGCTCTCTCTCCTGGCGGACGATTCTTCCTCCTCCCTGGGCAGAGTGGAAGGTGCTCCTGGCCTGAGCCCCCCAGCCTCCTTGGAGAGAAAGCACCCACCTCATCCCAGCCCACCCCTTGCCTCCGTCCCTCCGATCCCACTCCTCCAGCCTACCCTCCCCCCCAGCACTGCTGACCCCTGCAAGACCTCCGCCCCAGTTCTGACACCCAAGCATAGATGGGGTGCAGTTCCTGTGACCCCTTCAGTTGGGCAGGCCCTGGCAGCACCCAGATCCCATTGGCACCATCCCGAGCCAGCTGCCCCTGGGGATCCCTGTTGCACGATCACTTCTGCCACACACCATCCCTTCTCCCTCTGCAGGCTCCTACACTGATGCTGACCCTGACTGAGGGGGTCATGGAGGGTGCCAGCCACCTCCAGCTCCCCAAAACCAGTGGCACACCTGGGTGCCACGGCCCCTTTGGTGCCACACGTGTGGGGCAGGGGGGTAGGAAGGAAGAGCCGCAACCTGAGTGCTCACGTGAATCCTGGTGCCGTGGGAAGTGGCCACCGCAGGCTGTGGGAGAGACAGGGTGGGGGTCAGGGGCAGCGGGCCCAGACCCCCAGCCCCAGGGCAGCAGCGGGGGATGCTCACCACAGTGCTGGCTCATCTCCTGCCTGACGAAGGCACGGATCTCCTCCTCCTGCCGGGCACACGAAGGGGCAAAGGTCGCACGGAGTAATGGGGGATGGTGCAATTAAAGAGGAGGAAAAACCCTTTTCCCAGGGTCCAGTAGAGCCCAGAGGCGAGGGCAGCCCCTCCATCAGTGGCAGTGGGATGGATCCAGCACCCCTTCCCGCCCCAGTGACCTGAGTGCCACAAGCCTATGGGTCCTGGCTCCTTACCGTCATGCCTGGCTCCCCCTTCTCCCCACGGAGCCCGTGGCTGCCAGGACTGCCCTGGGGACAGCAGAAAGGAGGTGGGAAGCTGGCCCTGGCTGGAGCTCGTCCAGGCAGGGCCAGGCACCCATGCACTCACCTGCTCTCCTCTCTCGCCAGGGATGCCGGGCACGCCGCGTGCACCCGGCACTGACTGTCCAGGGGGGCCTCTCTCCCCCTGCAAAGGACACGTGCTCAGGGTCTGGCTGGTGGGTGCTGGAGCCTCTCTGCTCTCCCCAGAACCATGGATGTGCTGCTTTCCCCACCCCTGCACCCCAGGGATGCCAGTGCAGGTGGGGATGGGGACAGGTCCAGCTCAACTCAAGGACAAGCAGGGTCCCAAACCCCTCAGACTCTCATCCCTTGGGCAGGGGGACACAAGGGAGGAACCCAAAGACAGCGAGCTGGCAGGGCAGGACAGAGCTGGGACAGGACTCCAGATGCTACCCACCCCTCACCCACTAAGGGGACTGGGCCCTCCCATCCTCACAGCCCCGGAGGGGGACCAGTCACCTGTGGTGAGGACTCACCTTCTGGCCCTGCATGCCCTCCGGACCTCGTGGGCCAGCGCTCCCTGGGGGCCCGGGGGGACCAGGAGCACCGTCGCTGCCCCGGGGACCAGGGCCACCAATAACACCCGGGGCACCCTGGAGGAGAGCAGAGGGTGAGGCCAAGGGTGTCAGAGTCCCCGACTCCAGAGCAGATGCCATGGACATCCTCTGACCCCACAGCTGGGCATCCCTGAAGAACCAGCACTGGTGACTTCTTGTGAAGAGCAGGGAGTTGTCATTCGTTGTTTTGTGACACAATTTAGAGCAGTGCCAAATGACTCCTCTGGGAGCATCAGGCTCTGATATGCTTCCAACCAAAGCTGTATCCTGGTACAAGCAATGTGGTGCAATGCATCCCATCCCTTTCCAGCCTGCTCACCCGGTCTCCTTTCTCCCCCTGGTCTCCTTTGGCTCCCTGCTGCCCGTCAAATCCCCGGTCACCCTGCAAAGAGGAAGGGACAGGCAGCAGGGGACAGAGAGTGGGGGGCAGGCAGTGAGGGGATGAAGTGCCAGCGCAACTTTTCCCAGCACTGCTCTAACCTACCTTGGGTCCCATGAGCCCTTCCTTCCCAGGAATGCCTGGTGGTCCTGACAGACCCAGCTCTCCCTGGGGGACAGAGCAGATGTCCATCAGCCACCAGCCATGGCTCCTGTCCCACCCCAGTGTCAGTGCAGTGCTTACCGGCTCGCCTTTCCTCCCCGACAGTCCCGAGCGCCCCGGGATCCCTGGCTCTCCCTACAGCGGGCAGGAGAGAGGCAGGGCGGTCAGTCCTTCACCCCTCAATGCTCACCCCAGAGCCACAGGCAGAGGAGGGGACCCCATGACCCTGTCACAGGGTCAAGGTCTGGCCTCAGCCATCTCCCTGCTCCCGCTGGCTGACGGAGGGGATCCAAAGGGCCACAGCCTCCAGGGAACATCCAGGCTCCTGCAGCACCCTACAGGCACCCACTCACCTTCTCGCCCTTGTCCCCATTGAGGCCACAGGCACCTTTCATGCCCCGGTCACCCTGCAAGGATGAGAGGGAAGTCAGAGCCATGCCGAGCCAGCACTCGTCCTGGCCAGGAGCGCACTGGCAGCCAGAGAGGCCAACTCACCTTGAGGCCACGCATGCCCAGGGGTCCCATGTCCCCCTTCTCTCCCCGGGTCCCGGGGATCCCATCGCGGCCGGGCTGACCCTGTGGGAGAGCACACAGCATGACAAGGGTCTGCTCCTGCCCCGCAGTGGCGTGGCAGAGACACCAAGACACAACCCCTCACCGGCTCTCCAGGCTCTCCTGGTGCTCCAACCTCTCCCTGGGGAAGGCAAAGGCATCAGTCAGGGCAGGCTGGGGGGACGGTGCCACCAGCATCCCCCAGCAGTGGGGCTGCCCAGCTTGGTACCTTCTGCCCGCTAGGGCCGCGCGCCCCAGGGAAGCCCATGGAGCCCTTCTCTCCTTGATCACCCCTCGTTCCCTGCAAGCAGAAACCCAGATCAGCACAGGCCAGGAGGGAGAGCTCCAGCCACTGCATGGCCACAGCACAGCCATGGTCACCTCTGAGGCCAGGTCTGGCAGCTCCCCTTGCACCATGTCCCTGGTGCCTACTAGCACCAGCACACAGGGCACAGGGATGCCATCGTGCCCTGCTTCCTCTGCCCATCGCCCTCTCAACAGCCCTCCATGATCCCCAATCCAGCAGCTCCCAGCCTGGCACAAGTTCCCCCCAGCCCTGTACCTTCTCTCCAAGCATGCCTTGCTCCCCCTTGTCTCCCTTGTCCCCTTCTGTGCCCTTCAGGCCACGCTCTCCCTGCAAAGGAGGAAACACAGGGAGGGGCCAGGGAATGAGGAGAAGCTCAGACACATCAGGGTGGGGAGGACAGACCCCGCTGGGGGCAGGAACATGGGGGTCTGTGGGGTGGCTGAAGGAGAGGGGACGATATCCTCTGCAAGGGAGGGTCCTTCAGCAGGGAGAAGCTCCTCCAGCTCCTCCCAGAGGGAGAGGAAGGATGGGGAGAGGGAGGATAGGGACAGCTCTTACCGGCTCCCCCTTGCTGCCCCGTGCTCCAGGTGGCCCCTCCACCACCACAGTATCACCCTGTACACCCAAAGCAGAGAGAGAGAGGTGGGGGTGAGTGGGGGGGCCAGGGCTGCTGCCTGCCTTCCCATTGCCCCCCTCCCCAAGGACTCACCTTGTCTCCTTTGGGTCCTGGGGCCCCAAGATCCCCCTGTGAGGAAAGTGAGATGCTGCAAGGATGCACAGCAGGGAGCAGGCAGCACCTTCCTGGGGAGCCCAATACCTAGAGGTGCATCATTCTCCCCCCAGCTCCTCGGCCCACAGAGTCCCTTACCTTGTCCCCACGCTCCCCCCGGTTCCCAGGCAAGCCCTGTGGGGGAGAAGAGAGGGGTGGTCAGGAAGGGGCCCAGATCAGGGTGCAGCTGGGGAAGGGGGGTACTTACTGCTGGCCCACGATCCCCTTCTGGCCCTGGGCGCCCGTCTTCACCCTGCAAGAAGGAAGGGATATGAGAAGGGGGTTTGGGTTGGGGGCTCCCCAGCATCACCTCACCCCAGGGACAGCTGCAGCTCTGGCTCAGAGTCCTGTCAGGGCTGGCACCGTGAGCCTTCCTGTCCCTGGCTGTGGGGACATGGGGGGACTGTGGCAGTGCCTACCCGTGGTCCCGGGTCACCACGTTCGCCTCTGGCTCCTGGCAGCCCGGCCCCCGGAGTGCCCTGCCAGGGGAAGGCAAGAACTCATCCCCGTCCTCACTGCCCACAGCTCCTCCCAGCCCTGCCAGGTACCCCCCATGCCAGGGGACACCCCACAATCCCCACCACCTCTCTGGGTGCCTGGTGCAGGAAGCTCCCGTGTGCCACCACCCAGAGTGGGCTCAGCACCCTCAGGGGGAGGTGGCTGCAGGGACACTCCACAAGAGAAGCAGCCTCCCACCTCTCGTGCTATAGGGCTGCCCCTGGTCCTACCTTGTCACCCTTCAGGCCAGGGGCCCCTTGTATACCCTAAAAGAAAGGAGAAGGGTGAGCAAGCCACGGGAGGAAGGCAATGCCAGACACCCTGCAGAGCATCGCTGGGAGTCCCGCCGCGGTACGGACACTGCAGCGACGCCCCGCCCCCGGGGCCAGGGAGGGGCGGCCGGGTCCCTGTCCGAGACGGGGGAAGCCGGGGCTACACCCCCGTTATGTAGCCCCAGAATGCTGTGGCACCACACTCACGGCCGGCCCTGGGGACCCCACAGGTCCCGGTGGTCCAGCGGTGCCATCCCTGCCTGGAAAGCCGATCAAACCCTGGCAGGGAAAAAGCAGGGAGTGGGCAGGGGCTGTGGCTGGGAGGCAGTGGGGCTTGCAGGGGCCTCACTGACACTGCACGAGGGTCTGGGGTCACCAGGAGCAGTGATGCCACGTTCTGGTTGTAGTCTTTACCCTCTCTCCTGGGGGACCTGGAGGGCCAGGCTGTCCGTTGTCCCCTCTCAGGCCTGGCTGTCCTGGCGTCCCAGCAATGCCTGCTAGGCCTGGGGGTCCTGGTAATCCTGGCAAGCCGGTGTCACCCTGAAGCAGGGAAGTAAAAGATGAGGCCCTCGAAAGCAGCTCCTCAGGAGTGTGCTTTTCCCTCGGCCAGCCAAGCTAGAGTATCACTGGGGCATTAGGGATGTGATCAGAGCCAGGGTGGCGTGGGGACAGGGGTTACCTTCAAACCTGGAGGCCCATCCTGTCCTGGCGGTCCCCGTGCACTGACACCCGGTGATCCCTGCAAGGTGGCAGAGAGCGTGTGGCACATCACCTGGCTGGTGGGCACGGGGGTGCCAGGGCCACCATGCCACCCACAGCATCCCCCAGGGTGGGGGATCCCCCTGGGGGCAGGGGACACGTACCTTCTCCCCTTTGGCTCCAGAGGATCCCTTGGCTCCCTGTGAAGACACCAAGCCCCCAGGAAGACTTGGGCAGTAGGTGGCAAGGGCACAGATCCCAGCCCCTGCCAGCATCCACTGTCCCCAATATCCACCCACCACCCCCATATGCCTCCTACTCACATCTTCCCCAGGATCTCCTGGCTCCCCAAACCTTCCTGGCTCCCCCTGGCAGGGGAAAACAAGGAAAAAGCAGATGTGTGGGATTGTGAACTGGGGAAGCAGCTACAGCTGGATCCCCACACTGTGGCCAAGCAGCCAGGGAGCTGGGGACCCCAAAACCCGCTCCCCACCGACCCCCAGGGCAGCGCTCACCTTCTCGCCCTTGGGGCCTGGCAAGCCTCGGTCACCCTTGGAGCCCTGTTGGAGACAGCAGTGTCAGGGGAGGGGACAGCCACAGGGCTGGCCTGTCCCCCAGAAGGCAAGGGTGCTGGGAGGGGATGGGGTTAATGGTAGGGAAAGGTGACTGAGGGGAGATGAGGGTAAGGGGGGTGTCTGGGTTTATGGGGTGACTCACGGGCTCTCCCAGCAGCACACCCTCCAGCAGCGCCGGCTCGCCCTGCAGGGACACACGGGCGCTCAGATGTGCCCACAGCAGGTGCCAGTGCCCCGCAGACCCCTGCCCATCCCAGCCCTCACACCCTGGCTCCTCACCTTCTCTCCCTTGGCTCCGGGGGGGCCAGCGATGGCCTGGGGCACAGAGGAGAGAGTGGGCAGGTGAGCAGGGCTGCACGGGGATGCTCCCCCTCATCCTGGCCAGGAACACTGGACAAGGCAGCTCCGCACTCACCTGCCCTGGGGCTCCAGCATCCCCTGGCTCTCCCTTGGGACCAGCAGGCCCCGAAGGTCCTGGTAAGCCCTGGGACAAAGGGCACAGCCGTCAGCCTTAGCTGCAGACAACCCAGGCTGAGCTGCGTGGGGGTTCCCCCGGGACGGGGCAGGGTGAGCACCAACGTACCATCTTCCCAGGCATTCCTGCCTCGCCATCTTTCCCTGGCACGCCATCCCTGCCCGGCACGCCTGGCTTCCCACTCTCCCCCTGCAGGCAGTAAGAGTGGGGCTGGGGCATGGGGGTCCTACAGCCCCCGAGGCAGCCCCAAGCACCCACACTGATGGCAGCCAGATGTGGGGGGCAACACACTCACCACTTGTCCTGGCAGCCCAGGGACACCCGGTGGGCCCTGCAATGGAGACATGAGCAGAAATCAAGCAGCATCCCAGGCACCAGGAAGAGCCAAGGGGTGGGTTTGGGGTGTTGCAAATACCTACCCCCGGGCCAGGAGGGCCAAGGGGTCCTGGCAGGCCCATGTTGCCCTGGGGGCCAGGCAAGCCCTGCAATGGAAACAGCCACATCAGAGAAGAGATGGCACAACCAGGAGCTTGGCTGCCCCTGTGAGAAAGTCTGTTGGGGTGTGACTGGCTGATTTTGGGGAGGCAGGATGGTTTTGGGGGGCCAGGTGGTGCTGGCAGGGAGGGTATGAGTACTCACACGGATGCCGGAGCCAGGTTCCCCCGGATCGCCCTGTGAAGAGCATGCTGCATCAGCCCCACCACCCCAACCCACCAGCCACTGTGGTCACAGCCATATCTGCATGCCTGGATCCAGGAGAGAGCCCAGCCCACATGTCCCTTCCTCCAGCCCAAAACTTCCCGAAATGTGGCCCTCCTTCCAGTCCCTAATCTGGCAAGGCACCATTTTCCCTCTGCCAGGCTGGACATGGCAATGCTGATGCAGAGGCCAGTGCTGCTGCCTTACCTTGGCACCAGCTGGGCCCGGGGTCCCTGGTGGGCCAGTGCTGCCCTGCAGGGGACAAGGGGACATTGTTGGGGTGGTGCTTGCTGGTGGCACAGGACAGGGAGGGGGCAGCAGGGCCATTCAGTCCCAGCACTGCCACCCCAGCTCTGCTCCCTGGGGGAACGCCCACCCTGGCTGACATCGCCCTGGCATGACAGTCCCCTGCACATGGTGCAAGGTGACTCCTTACCGGAGGTCCTGGGGGTCCTGGGTCTCCCTGATTGCCCTGAAGGGAGAAAGAAATAGGATCACTGCAGAAACAGGTTTTCCCCAGTGGGAGCAGGGGGTGTCCCCAGGGAGAGCAGACCCAGACAGTGCCAGTGGCTCTTGCAAGCACCAAGACAAGCCTGACAGGTCCTGCTAAGCTGCAGGGGGCCAAGGACCCAGCCTGGCAGCAGGGTGACCCCCACGGTTTCACCCAGCACTCACGGCCAGGAGCCCCCAGCTGTGTGCTGAGGTGGTGGGGCACAGGGACATGGGGGACACACAGACACCTACCGGGCGTCCCAGCACACCAGGGAAGCCTGGCAAGCCCTGCAAAGAACCACATCAGAGTCAGTGGACAAGCAGAAACCCACCAGCTCCACACAGCCCTGCCTGTCCCCCAGGGACGCTCCCCATTCCCAGTGTGTGGTACCCAGCCAGGAGAGGCCCCCTAAAGCTCTGCAGGCCCTGCATGGGGTGGGGGGGAAGGAGGTGAATGAGGCATAAATGCTCCTGCTGGTGCTGGTGGTGGCTCATGTGAGACCACAGGACCTCCCCCAATCCCTGCCTGCATCCCTCCACCATGTCCCCACTCACCGGCTTCCCCTCAGGGCCTGCCAGCCCTCTCTCACCCGGGAGACCCTGGAGCAAAAGGTGGAGACGGGGAAGGGGTCAGTGCCAGGCAGGGGCCGGGGTCAGTGCCAGGCAGGGGAACGGTGCAGTACTCACCGGGGCGCCGTCCCTGCCCTTCTCGCCGGGCTCCCCTCGCTCACCCCGCGAGCCACCTTCCCCCTGCAGCGGGGACAGACACCGGGTCACAGGATAGGCAGGGACTTTCCCATGACCTCCCAGGGCCTGCTGACACCCAAGGAGGGGTGTGCCCAGCAGTGCCTCCATCCAGGGCTTTGCTCCCTTTTGCCATTGGAAACTTGTAACCTCAGACCTTATCTCCTTTGGGTCCCCGCTCGCCCTCGACTCCTGGCTCACCCTGTGTTGGGAAGAAGACAGATGCCATCAGGCCTTGCTGCCCCTCTGCCCCACCACCATCCTCAGTCCCAGCTCATTATGTTGCCCCAGCTCGGCTGCCCTTCTCCTTTCAGACTGGCCTCTCACCTTCGCTCCCTTGGGTCCGATGGGGCCGCGTTCGCCTGGGAGGCCCATCAGGCTGCCCTCCACCACGTCCACCTGTGGGCAGGGTGCAGTCAGGGCCAGCACCCAGGGGACCTCAGGAAGGTCCCCTCAGGGACAAAGCCCTCCCCAAGCCCCTGTGCCAAGGGACTGGATGTGGGCCTCTATCCCCAGAGGGGCAGGCTGGCACCTTGACGATGGTCCCCTGCAGTAGCCATCACCTACCTTGGGCCCTGGGGGCCCTGGGGGGCCAGGCAAGCCATCCCTTCCCTGGGAAGGGTAGAGAAATAGGTTGAGTGTCAAAGGGCATGGGAGAGCAGAGCCACCCTGGTATGGCCACTCCTGGCCTCCACAGGGCATCCGCCTGCCCCACAGAGAGCCCTGCATTACCTCAAGTGGGGCACAGCACAAGAGGGGATGGAGAGCACCCCGTCCCCATCCCAGCTCACCTGCTCACCTCGGTCGCCCTTCTCGCCCCGATCGCCCTGTGAAAACGCCACGGTGGCCGTCACGGGGCTGTCCCCAAGCCCCTAGACCAGGTCCCCCAGACTTCACCTCACACCTCCACACACACTCACCTTCTCGCCGGACCGCCCGGACTCCCCCAGCTCCCCGGCCCGGCCCGGCACCCCGGGAATGCCTGGCTTGCCAGGCTCCCCTGGCTGCCCGGGTGGGCCCTCGGGACCCCGCTCACCCACAGCCCGGCCCATGGGGCCCTGCGGGCCGGGGGCACCGGGGTCCCCCTTGTCACCTTTGGGTCCTCGCTCGCCAGGGAAGCCTAAGGAGCCCTGCAAAACATAAGCTGCGCTGCCAGAGCCAGCCCTGAGGCGGGGCTGTGAGCCTTCCCCAAGCACCCCAGGGCTGAGCTGGCTGCATGACCCCCCCAGCCAGCCCAGAAAGCAGGAGTGGGGCAGAGTGTTGTGGCTTGGCATCGAGCTCGGCTCCCCTCACCTCTCGGCCTGGGGGTCCCCTTTCTCCTGGATCCCCCCGACTGCCCTTCTGGCCCCGCAGCCGCTCGGACACTGGCAGAAATGAGTCTGAGCTCCCGTCATAGGCACCCGTGAGCTCCTTCAGGGATGAAACCTGGGAGGGAGGAGAGAGCCACTGGTCAGGGCACAAGTGGAACCCCGCTGTGGCAGCACCCCACAGTCCTGCTAACCCGCCCTAAATTGCTCAGATCTCCCACCACCTCCCATGCCCTCTTCCTGCTGCCCTGTGGCAGGAAAAAGCCCCAGCCTGACAGTCAGGAAATACATACCTTGATGCCAAGCGCTTCCAGGCTACGTTCAATGTTCTGCAATAGGAATACATTAAAAACAAAGCAGGTGTTGGTCTGTTCCCACCATGGGGGCTGTGGATGGTTCTCTGTCCCCCAGGGCTGATGCTGCTGTCCCAGCACAGCAGGTCAGAGTAGGGACTCACCACTGTAGCCCCAGGGTCTCCACGTGCTCCAGGGTTGCCAGGTCGCCCCTACGTTTACAGGAAAAGAGGGAATGAGAAGATGCACAGAGGTGCAGCCAGAGAGGTGAGCAGTGAGGTTTCAGAGTTAACCGTTTGGTGCTGCCTGGGCAGGGGCTGTGGTTGTGACTGGGGTGCTTGCAGCTTGCCAGGCTCAGTGCTGGGTACTCACCGGCTCCCCTCGCAGTCCAGGCTCCCCAGGGTCCCCCTGAAACACAGCAAAGGGGTCAAGGGGAGCAGTCAGGCTGCCCAGCACCAACTGCAGCACCAGGGCCCAGCCCTGTCATCCTGGGGGCAGGGACTCCTGCCAGGGATTTATTCCCTCTGGCATGTGGTCCCCCCCAGACCTCGGGGGGGCTGGGGGGCAGGAGCACACTTACCTTTGGTCCAGCCACCCCACGGAGGCCTGGGGAGCCCTGGAAGACATGGAGGTGACACAATAGCACCCAGCAGCCATGGACAGAGGGCAGTGCCCTGAGGGAGCCATGGATGGGGGTCCTGCCTGCCTCAGAGCACTCCGGACTCCAGGGTCTGGGGCCGAGTGGCACCATGGGGTTCAGAACTACACACCTGGCCTGGGGGGCCGACCAGCCCTGGGACACCGGGGAGGCCAGGGGGGCCGAGGGGGCCTGGCACACCTCTGTCCCCCTGCTCGCCCTTGGCACCGCCGCGGCCCTGCCGAGAGAGCAGTATCACCCCCAGAACCTGGGCCCAGCCCTGTCCCTGGTGGGGGCACGTACCCAGCACCCCCCATCACCACACTGCTCTTTGGGGAGTACTCACCTCTCTGCCAGGTAGTCCTGCATCCCCTTTGTCTCCCTAAGCAGGAGAGAAAGGAGTTGGAGGGATGCTGCCCCATCCCATGCCCCAAAATGGTGCTCCTGGTCTGAGCAGGGAGCAGCCACCGGGCTTGTGGGGATCACATGGAGACCATGCAGGGACCACACAGGAACCACCCATGGATCATCTCCTTACCTTTCTCCCATCCTCTCCTGGTGTCCCATCTTCTCCCTGGGGACAAAGGCTGCCTGTCAGTGCCCCACTCAACCATCTCAGCATGGGTACAAACCGGGGGATGGCTCAGAGCATGGGGGTTCTTTGCCACTCCTCCCCTTGCCTTATGTTGTACTGGGATCACTATCCCTCAGCATCCTGGGAGAGCCCCAAAGTCAAGCCCTGCTTCCCCTACTCACATTCTTGCCGTTCAGGCCAGGTTTGCCATCCTCACCGGGTTTGCCCTGGGAGGAAAAAAAGGCAGTGAGGGAGCCCCCCAGTTTCTCCAGCAGCCAGGGGCACCAGCAGCCAGGGGTGCCTGGGCCCCACTGGAGCCTCAAGGTGCAGGGAAGGGGGAGCTGGGCACAGGGCGAGCCCTGCCTGATGGATCCAGCTGGGATCCACAGAGGGCATGGCACAGGATGTGTGCCCAGGGTGGCTGGCACTTACAGGGACGCCGGGTGGTCCCAGGGGACCCACGGGGCCAGGTGGTCCCTGCTCCCCACGCAGCCCGGGCAGCCCCTGTAGGGAAGGGAGATGGTGGGAGCACAAGGCAGCAGGGCACCCATCTGCCACAGCCAGCCCTGGGAGCAGGGAGTGTGACTGGCAGTGGCACCCTGCTGGGGACAGGGGGGGTCCTGCTGCACTGCCCTGGACCAAGAAGCATGGGACAGGACGTTGGTCCCTTGCGAGTGTGACAGCCCCAGCAGGAACACAACCTAAAGCTGCCCTCTCCAGAGGTACTTACATCCCGGCCAGGATCTCCCTGCTTTCCTGGGTCCCCCTGCAGACAAGGAGGAGGTGAGGACAGGGACATTCCCATCCTGCCAAAGGCCCCCCCTCCAGAGCATCCCCAGCCTGGAGCAGAGGGTGTCCAGGGGGACAGCTCCTCCCACCCTGTCATCCCTCCATCCCACAGCTCCCACCTGCGGCATCCAGGGACAGACATTCCTCCCACCTTGGACCACACTCACCCGCAGCCCAGCAGGCCCTGGGGGCCCAGGTTTGCCTTCCAGCCCATTGCGGCCATCCAGCCCTGGTGGGCCACGGTCCCCCTGTAAGAGAGCAGGGCAGGACAATTGGAGCTTTGGGGTAGGATGGGGATGCTGTGCAACAGCCCTCAGCCCCCAGTCCCCTCACCTTCTCTCCTGGAAGGCCTCGGTCCCCAGGGTCACCCTACGGGGTGGGAAGAGAAGTGAGCATCATCTCCCATCAACAGGAGCTGCACAGGGCATGGGTCCCCCATTCAGACCCCCACAAGAAAGGGAACACTTACCCGTGTGCCAGGGGGGCCACGGGGGCCCTCCACACCCTGCAAGAGAGAGACATGCTCAGCAGTGGGGCACGGGGGGAAAGGAGGGGATCCTGGCTGCTCAGCAGGCAGTCCCTGCACACCAGGACCCCCTGCAGAACACCACCCATCGTGCTGTCCCAGTGCCTCCCGCACCAGGGACCCAGCACCTACCCTCTCTCCAGGCACTCCAGGGGAGCCGGCATCGCCCCGGGCGCCCTTCCCGCCATCCTCGCCGGGGTCCCCAGGGTCCCCCTGCCAGGGGAGGGCACAGCGGTCAGAGGGCACTGTGCTGTGCCAAGCCTGTGCCAGAGCGCACAGTGCTGGTGCTGTGTAGTTTAGGGGTGGGGTGGTAGGAAAGGTCTCAAAATAAGAGGCACAGGCAGAAAAAGAGGCGACTGAGCTCGATGCAGTTCCCATTGGGGGAGTGGGGACTAGAGTGTGGTTGCAGAAGGAAGGCACTGAGCAGCACTGCTGAGCCAGGAGCCAGCTCAGCCGTGGTTGGGGACCACAATGCCACCCAGCACAGAGCACAGCCTGCAGCCAAAACTGTCCTGAGCCTAAGCTGGGTTGTAAAAGCAGAACGCCCAGAGCGCTGGGTGCTGCCATGGGACCCCTGTAGGGCTGGGGAGCCAGGAGCACACCAGGAGCTTCCTCCCAGCACCAGGCAGGAGTGTCAGCCCATGTGTCCCTGGATCCCCTGTGCCTCCCAGTCGTGGCAGAGGCTGTTTTGGGCAGGGAGGGCTTGATGAACAGTGATTCCCAGTACCCAGGCAGAGCCCAGAGGACAGCAGAGGGTAGCCCACCACAGCACCCCAGGGACTCACTCATTACCTTCTCACCCTTTTCCCCCACTCCGACGAGCCCAACATCGACCTGTGGGGCAGAGAGGAGTTGTTGGAGCACACGGGGCTGGACACCAGGCCGTGGGCAGGGAGAAGAGGGAGGCAGAACTTACAGTTCTTCCTGGGAGTCCAGGAGGCCCCTGAAAGAAGGGCAAGGGAAGCAGGTTAAGGGGAGCTGGCACAGCCCAGGGGAGGGCACAGCTGGCTCTGGGTTGGGGGGGGCCACACGTGGCCCTGCATCACTCACTGGGTCCCCACGGTCACCCTTGCTCCCTGGTGCTCCAGGGCTGCCCTGCAGGGAAGAGGGATGGAGTCAGAGGGGGAGGGAATGGGGGACCCGTGGGGTGTGGGTCCTGTGGGGTGGGGGGTACCCCTGGGGTAAGGGTGGGTGCAGGGCAATGGGGTGTGAGGGATGGTGGGTGTCCATGGAGCCGTGGGTACATACAAGGGGGGACTCACATTCCTGCCTTCAGGTCCTGGGTCCCCCAAGTCACCCTTCTCCCCGGGGGGGCCACGGTAGCCAGGAAGGCCCTGGGTGGAGGGCAAAGGGAAGATGTGCATTAGCAGGAGCCACCCCAAGGCCATGGGTCTCTCTCCTGCCCCAGGGTGCCCAGCAGCGCTGCACTTACCCGGGGACCCCTGTCTCCAGGTTTGCCAGGCAGACCCGATTCGCCCTGTGGGGAAAGAGGGGGTGAGTGGGAGCAGTAGGGAGAGGGGCAGTGGGAAAGGGGCAGTGGTCCTGGGGACCCTCACTTACCGGGGTGCCTTCGTCACCTTTCTCTCCTCGCTCTCCCTGCGGCACAAGTCAGTGGGCACCGGCCAGGGGAGAAAAGCACAAGTCACCAGCATCCCCCTGCTACCTGCCAGCCCCCCCCTCTCCTCGGGGCCACGGTGCCCCATGGCCCCTTGTCCCACACTACCTCCTTGCCTCGCATCCCGATCTGCCCTGGGGCGCCTGCTCGGCCCGGCTCCCCCTTCTCCCCCGGCTCTCCTGGGTCACCCTAGGCAGGGGAAGGGCCACAGTCAGGGCAGCATGGGGGCAGCACAGGGGCTGCTGGGGGGAGAAGGGGCACAGCCTGCAGGGACAGCCTCTCCAGAGCCGGACAGACAGACAGATGGACAGACAGATGAATGGAAGGGCAGTGACATTACCTTTGGGCCACTCCTGCCTGTGAGGCCAACGATACCCTGGTTGTTGGAGAGGAAGAGCACGTGTCACTGGGAACCTCAGTGACCCCTTGACAGAGGATGGACCAGGCCCATGAGCCGATGCCCCCAGGGTGCCCCCAGACTCACCCGATCGCCCTGCTCGCCTTTGGGGCCGGCTGGCCCTGGGATGCTCAGGCCAGGGGGACCCTAGACATGAAAGGATGTGGCATGGAGCAACGGCACAGGCACCGTGAGTCTGGGGAGGGCTGTGCCATGTGCCCTGTGCTTCCTATCCTCAAGGCAGTACTCACACGGGCACCTTTATCTCCTGTTTCACCCTTGGGGCCAGGAGGTCCTTCCGGTCCTGGGAAACCTCTGTCACCCTGGAGCAGACAAAATCAGCACCCCAAACCATCCATTTTTTCCCCCACTGCAGCTGTGGACAACCAGGCCTGGGACCAGGATGAGCCCAGCTGTGCAGCTCATTGCCCAACGGTGCACTCCCCCTCCCCAGCCCACGGCCATGTCCAGAGGGTGGAGGGCACAGCTGGGCCAGGGTTACCTTCTCTCCTCCAACACCAGCCACGCTGGGAGCCTGGGGGGGAAGCAGAGGAGACCATGCTGGGCACTGCCCTTGGCTCCCTGTCCTGGGGCTGGGGCAGGCAGAGGTGGACTCATGGGGCAGCATCACTTACTGGCTTGCCGGGTGGTCCTGGATCGCCCTGCGGAGAGACAGGTGTCACTGCCACTCCCTTCCCCAACAGACCCCTGCCACCCCACTGGGACCCCACTTTGCCCTCACCTTCTCTCCCCGGGGGCCAGCCGGTCCTGGAGCTCCCTGTGGCAAGATTAGAGTCCTCAGGGGGCTGGCAGTGCCTGGGAACATGCACCCAGGGCACAGCAGCTCCCGGCTCCACAGCACCACACCCGCTACCCAGACTCACCTCTCTGCCCGATATCCCTGGGCGCCCTGGGGCTCCCGTCTCACCCTGCAGGAGAGGAGGGAGAGGAAGGTGTCGTGGGCATCCTGCCACCCCCTGCGAGGGTGGCTGCTCCAGGGCAGAGCGGCCGTCACTCCACGGTGCCACAGCTGCCCCAGCACACCTACCTTCTCACCCTCGGGGCCCGGCACACCACGGTCTCCCTGCAGAGCAAAGCAGAGGAGGGTTTCAGGGAGCCTTCCTCCCTCTACATCACACTGCCCCCACCCCACACACTGCCCCAGAGCTCTCCATGATTCAGCCCTGAATCCCATCCAAGCCCACTGGGTTGTGACAGCAATCCCCAGGCACAGCCACCACTGGGTCTCAGGGACACCAGGACCTGCCAGTGCTGCTCTGCTCTGACACCATCTCACCTTCTCGCCTGTCTCTCCCAGCTTGCCCGGTGCCCCACGGTCTCCCTGGTGTAGAGAAACACAGGGTCAGGGGCAGCAGGGCCTTTGGGGGACGTTCTGGGTCTTGGCACAGAACCCAGAACCCTTTTCTCCCTGCCAAAGGCACAGCAAGAGTGTCCCTTCAGTCCCTGCACCACTCACCTTCCTGCCCTGCTCCCCTGGTGGCCCCCGAGGACCCTGCAAAGGAGGATGAAGACGTTGTCACCTTTGGTGTGACGAGGCAAATGCCCAGGCTGTCCAAAGCAGGAGCCCTCCAGTGTGCCCACAGGGCTTGGCTCTCGGCATGGCCAGCTCCTGCCTGCCTTTCCTCCTCTCAGGAAACTCACCCTGTCCCCTGGGTCCCCGGGGCGGCCAGGTGTCCCTGGGAAACCTTCTGTGCCATCACCCTAGGGATTAGAAAAGGTGATAGCCATGCTTACGACATGGGGATGCCCATTAGATGGGAATCCCCACTGGAGAGTGGTGTGAGGTCCAGCCCCAGTGGGGAGCATCTCTGCCACCTTCTTACCTTCTCTCCCTTCAGGCCAGGGGGCCCAGCAGGGCCCCGAGGCCCGGGGTCCCCAGGCAGGCCCTGTAAGAGAGAACATCTCAGCCCCTGGGGATGCAACTCAGCCCTGGGCACACACAGCCACTGCAGCCCTGATCCCCTCCGCCAACCCTGTTGGCCTAGGGGCTGGACTCACTGGGGGTCCGGGCTCCCCTCGAGGCGCTGCCCCATCCACGGGTCCAGGGGGGCCCTGCAGAGACAAGGGTCAGCTCCTGTGTGGTTGCCCTGAGGGCTCAATCCTCCCCAGCACCCTAAGGGTCTGCACTGCCCTTGGACACTCAAGGGACCTCCATCCAGGAGGGCAGAGGAGTCAGGGAAATGCAGAGCCACTCACCCTTTCCCCTCGATCACCCTTTTCTCCCTGCAAGGGCAAAAAAAGCAAATAAGGGCAGTTCTGGGCTGTTCCCATGCCCTCCTTGGATAGAAGAGGAACACGCTGGGTAGAGCCATCACCAGTGGCATTAGGGTATGTGCGTGCCATGTGCCTCTCCCCACCCTGCCCAGTGCCAGCAACACTTCAGGCACGTGCCTGTGTGTGCAGGCACAGCTGGTGGGGGGCACAGCCCACGAGCAGGGCCAGCAGGAGTCCATGGGGGAGCAGCTCCAAGCTGCTGGCTGCTCCCCCATCCATCTGCCCACACATCCCCCCAGCCATCCCCATGCAGCACCAGGGGGATGTACCTTCACAAACTCTCCAGGAGGTCCTGGTAGCCCCATGGGTCCGAGTGGACCAGGGGGGCCTGGATCACCAAGGGGCCCCCGTGGGCCGGGGATCCCAGGCGAGCCGGGGCTGCCCTGGAGGACAGAGGTGCTCCATCAGCTGAGGCCATGGCATGGGCTGGGGTGCTGGCAGAGACCCTTCACACCCGTATTCCCACACCTACCGGCACACCCGGCTCCCCTTTGCGGCCTGGCAGCCCCTGTTCTCCATCCGTGATCACCCTGGGCTCTCCCTGCACGAGGAGGGGGAGGAAAAATCAGTGACCCCATGTGCCCTGTTGTGGCCACAGCACCACAAGGCCAGGAGTCTGGCAGGGAGATGGGGAGACCCTGGGGCCAGGAGATGCCAGGTGCCAAGATGTGGCCACCAGGGTCCCCAGTGCTCCCCAGGGACCCCTGTGGGGCAGCCCCCTGTCCATCACCTACCGGTTCACCTTTCTCCCCCTTTGGGCCAGTAAGTCCCATGGGCCCCCGTGTCCCCTGGGAAGGAAAGATGAGAATGAGAGGAGGTGTTGGGTGTGAGAAGGGCTGGGGAGGGCCGGGGCCATACTCACAGGATCCCCTTGAGGACCAGGGATGCCCTGGATGCCCTGGAAAACAACAGCTCAGGAGGTGAACACATCCCTGCCAGCCAGGGGAGTGAGGATGGGATGAGATGGAGTGCAATGGGGTGGCATGGCATGGCATGGCATGGCATGGCATGGCATGGCATGGCATGGCATGGCATGGCATGGCATGGCATGGCATGGGAGCTCCAGCCAAAGCAAGGATAGACAGTACACTTTGCCTGGGATACACGCACAGGAGACAGCAGTGACCCTGCCAGCTGCTGAGACTCCCCCAGCACAGGGAACAGGGAGGCAGAAGCTGGCTCGGGGGCAGGCAGGGCGATGGGAAGAGCCCATTGTGCGGCAGCAAACCCAAGAGACACCCTTACTCACTGGCTGCCCAGGTGATCCAGGATTCCCAGGGCGTCCTGGGCTTCCTGGTGTCCCATCAGCTCCAGGGAATCCCTGCAGGACAGAGGAGCATCATGCCAGCATCTGGTGTACCCCAGGACTGCCAGACTCCTTCAGTGCCCCAGGCAGTGCTGGTCCCAGCACTGGGAGCCCAGGGCAGCCCCAAGGCAGAGCTGGGTTCCAGGCTGCCTTTCCCCTGTGTGCTGAGCTGGGGTGTGAGGGAGCATTGTGGGGCTGGACTGGGATTCTTCAGCAGGATTCCCTCTCCAGCATAGATGTGGAGAAGAATGAAGGGACAAGGGGCAGTGAGAGGGCCCAGGGAGCCAGGTCACTGTGTCCAGGGATCCTGGGGTGCCTAGGTGAGGGGCCGGAGGTACTCACCCTGTCCCCCTTCTTGCCCAGACGCTCAGCACTCTCTCCTGGTGGACCCTGTGGCCCTGGGGGTCCTGGAGGGCCAGGAAGGCCGTGGCGACCCTGGGGACACAGCGGAGAGGACAGGCTGGGGGGCAGGTGGTGGTCAAGAGGTGTTCCCTGTCTACCCCTGTAGCAAGGGCTGGACACGTCCTTGTCCCACACCCACCCACCGGCAGGACAAAGGGACAAGGGAACATGAGGACATGGGGACCACGTCACTGCCCTCTCCGGGGAGCTGCCCCTCTTATGCCCCTTCCATCAGGATATTACCGGCTGACCAGGGGGACCCGGTGGTCCCATGCGTCCTTGCAGTCCCTGCAGAGACAAAGCCAGTGGTGAGCATCCCCTGTGAGCTGGTGTTAGTGTGGTCTGGGGGATGCAGACCCCTCAGAGCCACCAGCTGGTGGCAGGGGGGTCACCAAAACACTCACTGCCTCACCGCGGTCTCCCTTCTCGCCCTGCAAGGGGACAGAGGGAAGGGGTTAGGGGCTGGCACCCTTGTACTTGACTCCCCACTGAGCTTCTGCTATCGGCAGCTGGGGGTCCCTGAGCCATGCTGAGCACCTGTGGCACAGCACGGCACATGGCACAGCATGGGGAGGCTCACCTTGGGGCACTGCACAGTGCAGGGCTGCGGCTTCGGCTCTGGCTGGCAAGAAAAGACAAGCCTGTGTGAACCCAGGGATAGGAGAACCTCCTGGCTTACTGGGGCTGCTCCCCCTCCACACCCCCCGAGGTACTCTGGCCTTTACCCTGGTGGAGATGATGGTGCAGAGGTCATCGGTGAGCTCTCCCTCCAGCTCTGCCAGGCTGCTGCCATGGTATATGTACCGCGGGTCCTCACTGGTGACCATGCGCCGGAGCTGCTCCCGGTCTGCCCCCTCCAGGCCCACTGCCAGCACCTGGACCCCTGAGCCGAGAGCACCCTCAGCACCCCACAGAACTCCCTGCACACCCTGGTGAGACCCCATTCATCCTCACCCCCAGCCTTGACATCCCTGGCCGCAGTGATGGCATCATCCCCGGAGGGGCCGTCAGCCAGAACCACCAGCACTGCTGGCACCCCAGGACGGCGCCCTGCGCCAGGACTCAGCAGGTAAGTCCTGGCAAAGGTGATGGCTGCGCCTAGAGAGGGAGAAGGAAGAAGGGACAGTCAGCAGGATCCCGGAAACCACTGCCCCAGCTCCTAGTGCCACCCCTCACCGATGGCGTTGCCGCTGGGCTCCTCGTAGCGCATGGTGCGGATCTGCTCCAGCACGGCGGGCAGGTCACTGGAGCGGTTGAGGAGCAGCCAGGGCAGGCTGCGGTAGCTGTACGTGGCCAGGGCCACCTGCGAGGGTGCAGCGGAGTAGTGGGCACCGCAGCCCACCCCTGCCCCCGTGCCCCAGTGCTGTGGCAGCAGCCTACCTGTGTGCCCTCGGGGCCCAGGCGCCCCAGGGCGGACACGGTGTTGGAGAGGAGGGTGCGGACAGCGTCGGCACCAGAGGAGCTGTCTCGGGTGCCGTGTACCAGGAAGACCACGTCACCGAGGGCACCCCTGCAGACTGCAGGCAGGGAAGGGGTGAAGCCACCCCCAGAGCGGAGACAAGCCCAGCCCACCCCCGCAGTGACCCCACGGTACCTGTGCGCTCACTGACGGACGCCTCGGCACCTGGTGCGCTCCCCAGCAGCGGGCGGAGGGTGAAGGTGTAGCGCTGGCCCAGGCGCAGCCCAGAGACCTGCTGGGAGCTGGCAGTGCCGGGCAGCGTCCGCCCCTTCTCCCCACCAGCTGCCGCCCAGGGGACAGTCAGAGGGATCAGCAAGCCCCTGCGGGGATGCTGCCCGCCGTCCCGGGGCCACCCACTCGTCTCACCTGCAGGAGGGCTCCAGGAGAGGGCGTAGCTGGAGGCACCAGGGACTGGGGTCCAGGTGAGTGTCACCGAATCTCTCTGCACCTCCGTCACCCGCAGGCTGGCGACGTGGCCTGGAGCAGCTACCAAGGAGGAGGAAAAGGTGTCCCAGCTTCATGGGGCAGCCCCCAACCCACTCCCAGCTCCCTCCCCAGCCCAATGCTGGGACAGTCCAGTCCCTGGGTGCCCCTCTGGGCTCAAGCCATGTGTCAGGGGGATGCTGCCTTGGCCCCCGGCAGTCCCTCACCGGTGATGGCAGTGATGGTGGCTGGCTCGCTCTCCCGGCTGCCAGCCAGGCTGGTGATGCTGACGTGGTAGCGCCGGCCCGGCTCCAGCCCCGACAGGTCATAGGTGCTGGAGGTGGCTGGGAGCTGCTGGCTGCGCTGGGACCCCCCTGGCAGGGACAGAGAGGGGTGAGGAGGTGCAGGTGAGGGCTCGCAGGGATGCAGGGGTGCCGGCCAGCTATGCTCACCTTCAGCCTGGCGCCAGAGCAGGCGGTACCCGGTGCTGCCAGCCACCGGCAGCCAGGTCAGGCGCAGGCGGTGCTCCGAGGCCTCCGTCACCTGGAAGCCACTGACGGGGCGTAGGGAGACTGCCTCCGCTGCAGGGCAGAGGGGCGGGCGTTAGGGGCAGGAGTGCCCAGTGCCACCCTGGGGTGATGCCCCCTGGCCCAGCACTCACGGGTGGTGACGACAATGGAGACGGGGTTGCCCTCCCGGTTGCCAATGAGTGCCGTCACCTTCACAGTGTAGGACACGCCTCCCTCCAGGTTGGGGATGTCAAAGGAATTGGTGTGGCCAGGAACTCGCCGGCTATTCTCCGAACCCCCTGCCAAGGACTGTGGCATCAGGCCCCCCACCCTGCTGCCCTCACAGCCTGCCCCCATCCCCGTCCCACAGTACCATCCCTGCGGCTCCACACCACGCGGTAGGCAGTGGCTCCCGGCACACCGACCCAGGTGACACGGGCAACGTTGCTCCTGGATGCCTGCACTTCCAGCTGGGTCACCTTCCCCACCTGCTCAGGCACTGTGATACCAAGAGGGCCATTGTCACCCAGGTTCCCAGCGAACGGCACCAGACAGCACTGTGAGGCAGGGGTCACCTCACCTATCCGTCCCGTGGCAGTGACAGGGCTGCCCTCACGGCCGTCCACGATGGCTGAGACACTGACGGTGTAGACGATGTTGGCGTGCAGCCCCTCGATGGTGAAGGTGGTGGGGTCGGCAGGGAGGAAGCGGGATTTCTTCAGACCTAAGACAGATGGCTGGTATAGGAAGGGCTCCAGCACTGCCACCACAGCATCCCATGGTCCATACACTCACCATCACTGCCTTGCCATGTCAGCAGGTAGCCCCCGGCGCCTGGCAGCCCTCGCCAGGTGACCCGCAGCTGGCTGGGACCAGCCTCCATCACCTGCAGCTCCGAAATGCTGCCCACCTCTGGATACTCTGCACCACCCCACAGCACCACAGCGTCACCTTGGGGAGTCCAAAGGGACCCCACAGCCACGCTGCCACCCCAAGGGCTTGCAGGAGGATAGAGGACAGATGCATGCCAGAGTGGGAACACGCAGTACCAGGACTCCTCGTGCCAAACTCCGATGTGGACTTACTGAGGCGGACGGTGAGCGTGGCAGCATTGCCCTCCCGACTGCCTGCCAGCGCCGAGACACGCACCAGGTAGGTGATGCCCTCCCGGAGGTCACCAAGCTCCAGCCCCGTCTGGCTGCCCGGGACGCGCCTCGCCCTCTCCGTGCCATCTGCCAGGAGCAGGGCAGTGCAGTCGCTTGGTGTCAGCTGGTCAGGATGCCCCGGTGCCACCCGTGCCCCTGCCCACAGACTCACCCTGGCTGTTGCGCACCACCACTTTGTACTCGGTGGCACCGGGGACACCGGTCCAGCTCAGCCGTACCCGCCTGCCCAATTCCTCAACGAGCCGCAGGTCTGACACAGCACCCACGGGTGCCTCCACGCCTGTGAGGGGACATGTGAGGCACAGCTGGAGCAGCACAGCCTGGACAGCACGGCCCCCACGCTCATCCTGGGCTGTGAACAGACAGCTGGGGGTTCTCATGGCCAAGGCAGTCCTCAGGCTGAGCAATGCCCTGTGGGACATGCCTCCGTGCCAAAGGCTCAGGGGACCCACAGCAGCACTCACCTGTCTGAAAGGTGGTGACGGGGGTGGCCACCTCCCCACCATCGTACAGCGTGTAGAGGGTGATGCGGTACTCGGTGCCTGGCTTCAGCCCCGTCAGCTGGTAGGTATTAGTGCTGCTGGGGAGAGACACCATTCTGGGGGGCTCTGGTCCTGCAGGAAGGGAAGGGTCACAGCCAGCTGCTGGCATGGAGGGCCCACAGGGGCAACAGGCACCCTGAGCCCACCTGTGGCTCTCTTCCACTCCAGACGGTAGCCACGAGCATCACGGGCACTGGTCCAGAGCACCTGGATGGATGTGGGGCCCAGGATGTTGGTCTGCAGCGTCTGGTCTGTACCTGCCTCTGCAAGAGGGACCCCATGGGCCAGGGTACCCTGTGCCACTCTGCTGCCAGCCACCCAGCACATGGCAGGGCAGGGGCTATGAGGGCTGGTCCTGCCTCCTCCCATGCACAGCAGCAGGACGGCATCACCTGTACCCAACACCTACCTGTCCTCTGCCGCACAGTGGCTGTGGGCCCCTCCAGCTGCCCGAAGAGTGGGGCCACCATCACCACGTAGTCGGTGTTGGGCTGCAGCCCCACCAGTGCGTGTGACATCTGCCCAGCATCCAGGTCCACCCTGTGCCTGTCCTGCCCTGTGGGAGCCAGCGCAGCAGTCCCTTGGGGGGTTCAGGCAGCAGGTGCCACCAACTCTCTCCTGTCCTTCCTCACAGGGGCCACCAGCAGAAGGGACACAAGCTCTGGGAGAGGCACCTACCTGTGAGGGTCGCCCAGGAGAGCCGGTAGCCGGTAGCACCACCGACAGCCTGCCAGGCCAGCAGCATGCTCTGCGCTGAGACGTTGTGGACAGTCAAGTGCTGCACGCCCACCAGGTGCCCTGTGGAAGTGAGGTGACTGACCATCTCCCACAGGAGAATGGGGCAGGGGGCAGTGGGAAGCACCATCACCTGCAAACCGCCTTCTCCAGGAAGCCCCCTTGCCCCTGCTCAGGGATGCTAACCACACTGAGGCCACTGAGTGCAGCCCACGCTCAGGCAGCTCCTTCAAAGCATCAAACTCATGCAAACTGGAGCTCAAATGTCTTCCTCTTAATGCCTTAAATACTTTCTGTGGGTTAAGACTGCCTGGGGCAGCTCAAGGAATTAGTTTGCCAAAATCTGATGCTTACAAAGGTGTTGCCCTGGGGCCTCACCCCCACTCCTACCCAGAGATGCTTTCCAGCAGCCTCTGCCCTGGTGGAAACCACACTTTCCTCCCGCAGAGCACTGTACTCAAACCCTGCATTTTTTCAGTCAACATTTTTTACGTCATGGGAGGAAAGCTCTGGTGGAAACACTCCCAGAAGGCTGCTAAGAAAATTGGGAGCGCACAGTGCTGCATCCTACCCTGGGAGCAACTTTTGGGGCCCAGAGCATCACCTTGTAGCCATGCTCACCTGCATCCCCATCCCACTCCCACAGGCAGCAATGGGCCAGGCAGCCCCATCCCAATGGGGCACAGTGACTGGAGGGGGGCATCCCTGTGCTGGGAACCTGTTCCTAACCCCGGCTGGGCCCAGGCCTGGGCACAGTACTTACGTGTCCGGGCGGTGAGGGTGGCAGGGACAGCGGGCTGCTGTGCATAGCGGGTCCGGAGCATCACCACGTACTCAGTGTCGGGCCGCAGGTTGCTGAGTGTGGCTGACTGTGCGCTGGCCGCCAGGCTCTTCTCCTCCCTTTGGGGTGCTCCTGGAGGGGTGTGGGTGGGCACAGGGACATGGCACACACCGGGCCCGGCAGGGAAGGGGTGTCTGTGGGCCTGCACCCTGCCCTGAGGATGCCAGTCAGTGCCAGGGGTGGGGAGTACCGGGAGAGGCTGGGACGTGGGCCAGGGCAGGGGCACCCCCTGGAGCGCCCGAGGCCAGGGTGGGGCTGCCAGGTGTGCGGCTCCAGCCCAGTCCCTGGCTGGGACCAGGGTCTGCTGCCTGCCCCCCACGTGCAGCAGCCATGGGGGCACCTGCCAGGCCCCCAGCCATTGTGCACGCCCAAGCACACACCCTGAGCCTTGCGCACGAAGCCTCCAGGCGTGGGAATACACAGGCTGCCTCCACACCTCTGCACGCACGGGCGCCCCACGCCCAGCACACGCGTGCCGGCTGCCGTGGTGAAGGTGGGCGTGCACACACCCACAGCACTCTGGGCATGCATTTCTGCATTAACCCTCACTCCTGCACCCCTGTGCCCATGGGGCTGCACAAAGGCACGGTGTCCAGGAGCGTCGACCCTCGCAGGGACCGTCCCCTCACCTTGCACGCCATAGCTGAGGCTGTAGCCCTGGGGGGGCTCAGGCCCAGGCTGCCAGGCCAGCCGCAGGAAAGTTGGTCCAGTCTCCACCACGCGAAAATCCAGCGTGGAGGCAGCACGGCTTTCTGGAGGCACACGGAAGCAGGGATGAGTCCCCAGCCCTATGTGCTGTGGGCACCCAGTGCCTGCACTCACCCCTGTCCCTGTGGACGTGGACACTCACGGGTCCGTGCTCGGCCAGACACTGACTCGCCGATGCTGTTGGCGTACTGGGCGGTGACAGTGACCAGGTACTCTGTCCCCATGCGCAGTCCCTGTAGCACACTGCTTGTCTCCCGTGGCCCCACGCTCACCTGGACAGGAACAGTGTCACCCCCCCATCTTCTCCAGGTCACAGCTGCAGCCACCAGGAACCCCCAGGAGCTCTGAGCAGTCAGGTGGGGGCACTCACCTCCTGCCTCTCTGCCATGATCGGCTGCCCTAGCCCTGTCAGCGGCACGTACTGCACCCGGTAGCCGGTGATGGGACCACTGGCTGCTCTCCAGCGGATCCGCAGATGGTCGAGGCCCCGCTCTGGGATCTCCAGGTTGGAGGGGCCAGTGTGGCTTGGCCCATCTGTGGGGTAGCACAGGGGCTGTTGTCTCCACAGTGCATGAGGCAGAGGGAAGATCTTGCTGGGGCAGCACAGATGTGTGCCCGATGGGATGGGATAGCCAGGAGGGGGATGGATGCTAAGGGTGCACAGTCTGGCACCCAGGACTGTCAGCACCTGTGCCCCTCAGGGAGGAGGATGGGGGCCCATACCCAGCAGGCGCAGGGTGCCCCCGACACTCGTGCACACCCTGCGTGTCATCAGTGGCACCAGCGTGTCCAGCAGCTTGAAATCACCAACATAGAAGAAGAAGGCGTCAGCAGGCATTGAGGCCACACGGATCAGCTCCTTGTGGTCAGCATTCTTAATACCTGGGACAGAGGGAGATGATGGGTGAGGGAGGAGCCTGAGCCAAGCAGGAGACTCTTTCACGTGGTGCAGAAGCCTTGCTCACCCACGGCAAAGACCTTGATGCCCTGGCTCTTCAGCTTCGCTGCCGGCCCCTCAGCATCATCCTGGGACTTTCCATCCGTGATGAGGATGCAGATCTGCGGGGCCAGGCAAGAACTGTGGGATCCAGCATGGGGCCCATGGACCTGACACTTCTCCCCATGTTGCCAGGGCCACTGCTCTGCACATACCTGGGGGACCCCAGGCCGGCGCTGCGTGGGGCCGAAGAAGTTGTCAGCAATGTAGCGGAAGCCGGCGCCAGTCCGCGTGTTGCCACCCTTGTAGCTCAGCTGCTGGATGGCCCTCCGGACACTTGTGCCATCAGTGTGCTGGGAGAATGGGAACTCCACCCTGGGGAGTGCAGGGGGACACTGTCACTTCCCAGCCCTGCCACCCTGCACCCCACGTGCCCCCTCCCTTGGGCTCACCGTGGGTCGTCACTGTACTGTGCCACGGCAAAGCGCACTGCCTTCTCGCCCACCACCTGCACAAAGGGCCCCACCAGCTCGTCCATGAAGGTGCGGACAGCACGGAAGTTGTTCCTGCCGATGCTGGATGAGCCGTCCACCAGGAAGGCGATGTCAGCCTCCAGCACATCCTCGCACACTGCTGCAGAGCAGTGACAGCTCTCAGGGCACAGACTGGCACTGTGGCACATTGGTGCTGGACCCCTCTTATTGTCCCACCCACCGTGGGCACCCAGTGCTCAGCACCCACCTTGGCTCCTCTTCTGTGCCATGGCAGCTGGAGGACCCAGGAGCGCCGGGAGCACAGCCAGGAGCAGGAGTTGGCTGCTCATCGTGGGAGCCTGCAGGAGAGGATGCTGCCACCACAGTCTCACACCAGCCCCACGCCTTGGGGACAGCAGTCCAGGAGGTTCCCAGCACCACCCGTGCCAGAACGCCTGGCAGCGTCGGGAGGGCAGGGTGCCAGTACCGTCCCAGGCACCCCACGGGGCAGGGAGAGCCCCGCTTCGGGCCGGGGCAGGCGGGCAGCAGCGGGTCCGTGAACAGCCGGTGGGGCTGTCCACGGTGTGGGGGGTACAGGGAGCTCCTGGCCCCCTCCAGCCCGGTCTCTGCCTCCGCCACCCCTTCCCCTGTCCCACGCCACGGCACCGGC
>VWZW01000500.1:81679-143504 GCA_013397115.1 Edolisoma coerulescens
CGCTCCGTCCCGCAGCGCTCCGAGCCGTGCCGAGCCGAGCCGGGCGCAGGCGGTGCCGGCGCTCACCGGCCCCCGGCGCTCCCGCCCCTTTATGGAGGGGGCGGCCCGGAGCACGGTCCGGGGGGGGAGCGGAGCGGAGCGGCGCGGCCCCCGCCCAGCCCGGCCCCCCAAAGGGCTTTTCCCACCCGCTCCCGGAGAGGGAAGGAAGGAAAGAAAGCAGCTGCTCGGGCTCTTCCCCCTCAAGTGCCACCCCGGGCTGCCCTGCGGCTGCAGAAGCGCAGCGGCTCCGGGATGGGGATGAAGCAAGAGAGGGCTGGACACCCGCGAAGGGTTGCTGCTGGATTTGCCACCGAGACCTCCGTGAGGGGCTGAGTGGGCTCCAGTAAGGCTGAAGGCAGTTTTCCCTCCAGCATCTGCATCTTCCAGGAAGGTGAGCAGCTCTGGCACCTGCCAGCCAGGAGCTGGCCACCCACATCCATCCATCCATCCGTCCGTCCATCCATCCATCCATCCATCCATCCATCCATCCATCCATCCATCCATCCATCCATCCACCCATCTCAGGGGAATGTGTCCTGGAGACCTGGGGCCTGGCCCCAGGCAGAGCTGGATGGAGCTACCACAGGGACTTGAGCCCCTGGCACCACCTGGGTTAAAGCCTGGCTCTGAGCACAAGCCCTGGGAAGGACACTGGTGGTGAAGGGCTGCTCTCCATGCCAGCACAGCTCCCATGAGGCTGCAGGACAGCCAGGCCTCGTCCAGGACCTTTCCTGCATGCACAGCTCGGGGTACCCTTCATGTGGGGCCCTAGCACCCATGGTTCTAACACGGGGACTGCGCTGGAGCCAGCTGTGGAACATCATCCTGCCCTGCTCAAAACACCATCTCACAGCAGCCACCACAGCAGGCTTGTGGCTGAGACCTATCCCAGAGCTGGAGAAACTGGCTGGAAAGCCCCTGGCGATGTGGCTGCAGTTGCTGGGAGGAGGCAAAAGGGAGAAGATGCCCAGCAAGGCAGGCAGGGATCTCGTGTTGCCCTGGTCTCACTTCCTGCCCATCCCGTGACTGGTGAGGCTCCTCCTCAGCCCAGGCTGCACCCCTGACCCTCAGGGCTCTCCTCACCCCCAGGGCACCTGTGGGACCACACTGCTCCTTGGGGCACATCACATAGCACCCCATCCTCCCCCCTGGTGCCTGTGCTCACCTGAGGTTGACCCTGGCTGAAGGAACCTGCCATGCACCCCATGCCACCTGCCCTCTGTCCCCTTGGCCACCCCACATTCCCCTGTCCCCAGCACCCCACGTACCTGTGCCCTCCTGGCCACTGGCCCTGGGGCTCCCCTCCGGCTCCTGGCAGCGCAATGGACAGGTCCAGGGGCATCTTCTGGCGGGCAGCAAGGGGAGCAACAGTGGGGATCGCTGGGGCCCAGGGCCACCTCACAGCTGGGGGCCCGGGGCAGGGCCACCGGCCACCGAGCAAAGATGCTCCAGGGTCGGCTGCAGGCAACTTTCCCAGGCACACGCTGTTCCCAGGCAGGGGAGGAGCGGCGATGCCCTCGCTCTTCTTAAAGGCACAGCAAGCAGTGCATCCCCTCCTCTTCATTAGCCTTCCTCTCCTTAGACCCCAGCCCCGGCCCCCAAACCTGGCGGGCGGGTTCCAAAGCTCTCCGTGGCCACAGGTTTCCCCCTGCCTGCCGCAGCCCTGTGGGTCCGGCCGTGAGTCCAGCATGCTCAGGTCAGGACCATCCCCAAACCCTCCTCCCGCCAGAGCCCGTTTAATGAAGACAGGGCGGCCTGTCCCAATTAGACAAGGGGCTTCGTTAAACAGGGAGCGGAGGGGCCTGCCAAGGGCTCTGTGGCTGGCCCCGGGCCCGGAGCTGGTGGAACAGCCCCACGGCGCGGTGCCGGCGACAGGGCACGGGCGGCTGGGGGTCACCCCGGCGAACGGGGGCAGCGCTGGGGCGAGCATCGCCCAGCGGGCACCGCACGCAGCGGCACCGTGGCAGCGACATTTGACAGCCATGCCGGGGGCTCTGCCCACCACCTCGGCCCCCAGGACTGGGGCAGGCACTGGTTTGCGGTGGTGCACAAACCCCAAACGCCCACGGAGAGCCCGGCGGCATCTTGACCCTCTTTGCCAGCAGCATTCCCCTTACATTTGCACTGGAGTGGGGCACGCAGGGGTGCTGGGTCCCCGAAACAAGTGTCTCGCCCTCCGCGGTGTTTCCCAGCTTCCCTCCGCATACCAGGGCCCGGTAAGGAATCTGCGGCCCCCGGCGCGGGATGGGGCTGCCTCTGCAGAGGGAGAGCACCAGGTGCGAGTGACTCACACGCACCCCCGCGCCGCTGCGCGCCAGTCCCTCCGGGAACATCCCGAAAGGCTGTACACCCTTCTCAAAGCCTGCAAGGCTGGCAGCCCAGCCCCTAGTCATTCCCACAGCCCGGACTTGGGGTTCCACATCTCCCACTGGGCTCTGCCCCAAAGCATGCCGATTCCTCTACGCTGACACTGACCGAAATTTGTAGGGGTGACCCTGACCCCAGCTCCTTGCCTGTGCTTGCCAACCTGGTTCCCAAATGCCACTCAACATCTGGCCAGACTACAAGACATTCCAGGACACCTCCACAGGTCCCAACAACCCTGGTCCTTGCAGGGCACTGCCCAGGCAAGCACTGACCCTGAGCCTTACGGGGGTCATGCCACCCCCAGGGAAGGGAGCCCCCTGGTTTGAGAGTGTGCACAAGGGGAGCACGGGAGCCGAGCTTCTCCCTGCCCATGCTTGCCGGGCACGAGGCCTCACTGCTGCCTTAGTGGGAAACAAGAAGGAAATGTGCAGCCCCAGGTGAGATTTCAGCTCTCTGGGACGAGATGAGTCACGCATCACAGTGAGATACAGAGCCAGCTACACTTGTGGTGCTGTGGGGCTTGTGCCCCATTCCCTGCCCACCCTCTCCACCCCTGCAGCCACTGCCTCTGGTGCTGATCTGACATGGGCTGGGATTCAGCACAACCCTTACAAGATTTTCGTTTTCTGGCCCTAGAGTGGTCCTGCAGCGCTCCTTGCTCCAGCACGACATGAGCATCCCCAGACGGAGGGGATACATGGGACAGCTCTGGGGCTGCTGGGAGGGAGAAGCCACCTCTCCCAGCACTTCTAAACTGGGGAGCTTTCCACCAGAGGGGAGCAGCAGGGGGCTGGTGCCGAGGCGGGTGAGGAGAGGAGGAGCTGGCCAGAGCCTGGAGGGGGAACCTTGTCTGCCACAGGGGCCAGTTGGGACATGCTCCAGGAATGTCTTCCAGCACCAGCCACCGCCAGCTCCATGCTGTGGCACCCAGCCACCCAGCCCAGCATCCCGGGAAAGGGGCCCATGACCCCTGGCCACTATCACCAGTCAGCTCGGGGAGAGCCCGGGGGCCAGGGTGACACTCACAGTGCAGCCTTGGGGAATGCTTGTGCCACCCTGTGGGACAACCCAGCAACCCAAGAGACTACAAAATAGTCCAGGGTGGGAAATGGTCAGCCCTTTCCACCTGCTGACCTACCCCAACGGGTCTGGGGTGGGAAAAAGCCATGCCCGTCCTCCAGGCTGCACTTCACAAGGGAAACAGACAGAAGCCCCCAGCTCCTCTGTGCCAAGAGGGGACATCTTACAGCACCCCCCCATCCTGCTGCTGCCCAAGGCCACAGCAGGGAAAAGGAATCAAAGTATGACATCAGGATGAGTCATGACCAGCGAGCTGCCCTCTCTGCCGAGCAGCTCTTGGGATGTCCAAAGTGAAGGGGATGCTCTCAGTTGCGGAGGACCACAGCCACTGTGGACACAGCAGGAGTCTGGTGACTGAAGGATGATGGAGGCAAGTGGTCCCATGGCAGCCAAGCTTGGGGTCAGGCTGAGCCTGCTGTGCCCCCACACCAGGGCTCCATGGCGTGGGTGCATGTCCCGGCTCTCCCACAACCGCTGTGGAGGGACGCAAAGTTTTTCCTGCCCATAAACTGTTGTGTCTGGAGGCTGCTGCCAGCACAGCCACACACGAGCATCGCACGAAGCTGTGCTGGACTGTGGCCAGGCCCCACTGGCCATGCAAAACAGGCTCAGGAGGGAATGGTGACACCACGGGGATGCGACCCCCCCTTTGGCCGAGTAGTGCAGGACAAGGCAGCCCCGATCAGCGTGACCGCAGAGGCCAGGCTGGTTCTCAGGGACAGCAAGTGAGGGGAGAGCCAGGCACCACCAGGGCTCTGCCAAGGGCTGGCGGTGCTTTGCAATGGCATGGGGCCAGCATGCCAGAAAGGGAAGGTGACGATGGGGATGATGGAAGCAGGATAAGGAGCCAGCAGCACTGAATGGGGCTCTAGAGTCCCTAGTTGAAAAGCTGCCCTCAACTGCATCCTGTGGCTGGGCTTTGGGTGATGCTGGGGATGCCCATGGAGGCTGCACAGTGGCTGGGGCTGGGTGTCAGGGACCCAGGGGGTGGCAAGGGGAAGGGGTAAGCAGAGTGCAGGCAGGGGCTGATGTGCCGCATGCTGCAGGTGGCCACACACACAGCCTGGCTCTTCTGCAGGAATCCAGCTTCTCGACTGACTGAGGCACGAGCTGCTCCCCTTTGCTCCTGGCCCCACAGCCCCCACTTGCAGCGGGGTCCAGGCTCAGTAAAATCACCCTGCCTTGCCCTTGAGAATGGGCATGTAGGAGACGGTAGGAACGCGGGGACCAGGTGCAGCAAGGCTCCCCCAGCACCTCTGCATGGGGCCAGTGCTGCTTTTCCTCAAGCTGACAGTCCCATGGGGTGCTTATGCCCCAGAGATGCCCCAGCCAGCCCAGCACACACAGCTACAGAAAGGAAACTCCAGCTTCTTGGCAGGGGCAGATAAAAATTCCCTGCCTTGGGGTTATGAGGACTGAGGTGCTCCCAGCCCAGCCCTGGCTGCAGGGTTTGCAGGCAGCAGCAGGCAGTGGCTGGCAGCGCCTGGGGCACAGCCGGGGTTGGGGCGCACGAAGGGAGACCCAGGGACCCATTGCAGCGCAGGAGCGGGGGCTGGCAGAGCGGAGGGAGCGGTTTCCTCTCGGATGCCTGCAGGAAGGAGGAGATGAAGGGAAGCCGAGGGAGAGCTGCCAGCCCACGTCGCACACACTCAGGGCATGTGCGGGCTGGGTCGAGGGGTGCGGAGCGTGACTCGACATGCCGGGCGGCTGAGCCAGCCCGTGCCCGCCTGCACCCACCAGCGTTGCCCGGCCTGCCCGCCCAACCCTGCGCCTCTGCGGGGCTCCCCAGGGACCAGCACTGTCGGCAGCGCAGCGCCTCGGGCCAGGTGAGAGATGCAGAGGTGAAAGGTGGCATTCCTGCAGCCGGCCCCTGGGAGGGAAGCTCGGGGCAAGGCCAGGTCACTGGTGCTTCCCTGGAGTGCCGAGGAAAGAGAGGAGATCATCTTACCTGCAAACACCAAGGTGCCACAGCTCTGGCTGCCTCGAGCCCTCACCAGCATCCCTCCAAGAAGGTGTGTGGCAGATGGGACAGCTCAGGCTCCAATGCGTGCCGGGGGGCTGTCACAGCAGGGGCTGCTCCTGGCCTTGCAGGGTGCTCTGCCCCAAATCTGGCTTCCAGGGGCACCTTGGCTTCAGGGGACTGGAGGGGCACACAGGAGCAGCCGAGCAGGGGTGTCTGCAGGAGGCCAGGACAGAGCCCAGCCCTGCAGAGCCAGGACACTTGCAGCAGCAGCACAGCAGCCCCTGTCTCATGTGGGGACAAGCTGCCCATCAGATCCCAAACCCCACACCACCTCCGCTCCCCATCAGAGTGGGACAAGCACCATGAAGCCATGGCTGCCCCATCCCTCCTTCCCAACCCATGCTGAGAGCAGATGGTACAGGGGTAGATGGGCAAGGCAGCACCACCTTCCCTGTGCGTGGAAGCCATTCTGCTGCCTGATGTTGAGCTTTTCCAGGAAACAGCAGTTGCCCAGCTCCCAGCGCAGCACCCAGGCCAGCTGCAGGGTGACCCAGCCACGGGAGACCCCATGGGCCCTGGAGAACCTGCAGGAGCAGGCAGCAGCATGGTAAGGGGAGCTGGGGGGGAGCAGGGCGGTGACAGGGGCTCACAGCAACTGCCAAGCAGCAGGGAGGAAAGGCAGGCAGGCAGTACGTGGGCCTGGGAAGCTGGAGCCGTTCCCGGGATGCTGCCAGCTGTGCTGCAAGAAGCTGCTCTTTGCAGGGGGTTTGCACAGCTTGACGGGGCTGGGTATATTTGTTCCTCCTTTCAATGGCAACAGCAGATGCCTCCCTGGCTGCAGGGCTCAAGATAGCCGTATTTCCAGGGGAGGAGTGTTGCCTAGAGGAATAGCTGGGCTATTCCTCATGAGTCTGAGGAGCCAGTCCTCAGGGGCCCCTATCCCAGCCCCCAAGGACGGACATGCTGGACCACTGTCCTAGGGCCCTGCTGCTGCCCCACAGCTGGCTGTGGACTGACACTGCCTTCCCAAGAGATGGAAATAACGAATCACTAATGCCTTGTGCTCGGTCCCTCCTGCTGCCAGCCCACAGGCCTTGGTACCACTGGCCCTGGCAGAGCAGCACGCCAGCCTGTGCTCACAAGTGACAGCAAGAGACACACACTCTGGAGCTGCACAAGAAGGAGTTTGCCCACCTCCTCTCTCCAAACCCAGATTTCTCAGACCCCCTGTGCCAGGGAAAGGCTGTCCCTCACTCACACACCTTTTGGATGATCCTGCTCTCACTTCCCCACTTCTGCATCTAGGATGCAGGTCTAACGGCTGGGAGGATGGGGTGGTTGCTCAATGCTTCCTCTCTGCCTCTATAAAAGTGTTTCACAACCTGCACCACCTCCCCTAAAAACTACCTGCAGCTCTATATAAATTTCTGGCAGGACTCATGAAAGAGCCCCTATCCCACTCTTCCTGGGGCTTGGCCACTCCTTGAGCAAGGGGAGCCCAGCGGAGCCGTGGGGAGCATCACCTGCGGCTGGAGGGCTGGTGGGAGACGTGCTCCGCCAGGGAGGGGATGGCACAGCTCACACCCGGGCGTGGCAGGGGCCTTGCCTGGGACAGGCAGGGGCACAGGAGGGGGTTCTCACCACTAGAGAGTTTGGGCCATGCTGCAGCCTCTGGGGAAGGGGCTTTTGCAGGCCTCGGGCACTGGTAAAGGCATGTGGATAGCACAAAGCTCTTCTACCCACACCAGGCGAACAGTGTTGGATCCCCAGCAGCTGCAAGATACTGCCCTGAATGTTTCACACATGGCCCATGGTCCACGGGAAGGAGGATTAAGGTATGGTTATCAGTCTGTTAGGATGGTGAGGAGGCTGCAGGGAGCCAGCACCCAGGGAATCTACGCTGCGGGAGGGGTCAGGCTCGCCCCTACGTGTGGGGCAGCAGCCAGGCTGCAGGGGAAACCGTGCTCCAGAGGGATTCATGCAGCTCACGAGACCAGACTTGTCCTCGTGTCTCTCCCCCGCGAGGCTGTGCCATTGCTCCTTCAGCTCTTTGGCTGGGTGCCCGACTCCAGAAGAAAGGAATAAAAAGGACGAAGTACCCGCCCTGCCCTGTCGGGTGAATCGCTGTCTGTCACCATGGGAACTCCTCCCTCCCCAGACCTCCCCAGGATGACTTCATATCTCCGTCGAGCAGGAGGGTTCGTCACCAGCATGGCACGGGGCGGGTGGACATGTACATTCCACACAAGCACCCCACAGCTGTGGGGCAGGATGCTGTGGAGCTCCAGGGGAAAGGCTGAGCAGCACAGGTGGGGGTCCCAGTGGGGATGGGGTCACAGTCTACGTCCACACAGAGCAGTGACAACTGGGGACTCTCAGAGCTCCAGGTTCTTGCAGAAAGCACATCACCAGCACCTCTGCACCCCTCTGTGTTGCCACCAAGAAGGGAAGAGCACAGCATCCTGTCTCTGGCCCCTCACCACCTTCGGGACTCACCTTGAACCAGGAGGACCTCATCCTCCATCCCCCTCGGCAGAGCTGGGGCAAGGTCACCTGTGAGTCACCGCTGCGCGTGCGAGGCAGGAACAGGAGATACTTGTGTTCCCACGTCATAGGGGCTCCTGCCAAGTGCTGCACATCTGGAACAGCTGTAAACAAAGCAGGGGAAGCCGGAGAACCACAGTGGACAGCAGCCAGGGGCAGTGGGGACCTCCAGCCTCGCAGCAGCCAGTGGGGGGAAGGGGTGGAAAAAGCAGAACCGCCATGTGGAGTTGGGATGCCCAAGCACACTCACCAGCCATCTCCTCATCCTGACAGCCCCTTGGTACACCGGGGCATCCTTCGTGCCAGGGAGCAGAGGCAGGAACTTGCCACAGACACAGGGCCTGCTGCTCCAGCTCCTAGAGCCACTGTTCACCAAGCTTCCTGTGAGAGACTCCAGCCCCACTCACCATGCTCATGGGCAGTTATCCCTACCTGGAAATCCCACCCTCGAGGTTTCAGGGGTAGCACCAAGCCTGTTTCTTGATCACTACGAGCTCTGCTTAAGAGTGACATGACCTGAAACAGGGGCCATGGGTTTGGCACACAGGAATCTGTACAATGCTGAACTGTACAGTGCACCCCGAGAAACTCAGAGTGCGCTTTCCTGAAGCTGAAATACATCCACTGTTAAATCTTGAAGCAACATCACTTTAATTCCCTGGATTAAACATTCAGATGAGGAAGAAAAAATCCCCCCCAGAAGAGTCAACTCATTCTTCCCTAAATATAACAAATCAAACATAAGCAGCACATTCCCTTTATTGCATTATCCAAGTGCCTACTCTGAATAAAAGTCACATGCAAAGCAGAAAGCAGTGCACAGCACTGGGGCTGCTTTACAAAATGCTTCACCCACCTGAGTTGCTGTGTGCTGAGGGCGGTGCACAGGGAGCAGCTTTATTTCTGTGCAACGCACCTGGTGTCAGCACCCACCCTGACACAGTGCCCCAGAAAGCTGAATGCTTGGTGTCACACTGCAGGCTCTTGGTGGAACCAGGAACTCAGCACTATATATTCAGGCTCCTGTTTCAGTATCTTAAACCTTGCTCAAACCAGGCATTCAATCCAGCTTCCTTCACTGTCCTCATGCAGCTCTCACACCAAAGCAGGATATGGAGCCTTAAATAACCCGATTGTGGCAGAGGCTCAGCAATGGCTGGTGGGACACTGAGCAGGAGCAGTGTCTCCACAGCACCTGGCAGGTGACCCAGCACAGGTACTATTGACACCTCTTTGTACAGAAAAAATCCCTCTTGCTCTCAGATCAGGGCTGGGACCTCCCCAGGCTGCCACCCCAGCAGCTCCATTTTCCATTCCTGAGCAGATCCTTCTCCAGGCCCCACACTTCAAATAGCTTTTCTGGGCATCCCCAGTGGTGGTCTGAATGGGCAGCAAAGCCAAAGCTCAGCCTGGCAGCCCCACTAAAAACCTCAGAGTCCCGAGGAAGGAAAATGTGTAAGGGGAAAGGACGGGAAAGCAGAGACTTGCACGGAAAAGTGAGAATCATCCAACCTCTTTGGATGGCGTGTGGGGTAAAGCAGCTTTTAATGAGGGTGTTCAGGGCTCCAACTCACCCCTTCCAGGCACACCACTGCAGACAAAGACTGCTCCTGCCACCATGCCTCGTGCCTCACAGCAGCCCGGGATGGCTGTCGCTGGCAGTCAGGCCTGGATGGGCCTTTTGTCCACTGCTTTTCCACGCAATCAGTGCACTAAAGCTTTACGCGAGGCATATCCTTTTCCAAATAGGAAACAGGATTGCTGGGTATGTGTCCAGATACCACTGCTCACTGTTCCTCTGTCCTGGTGTACAAAGTCTCAGCAGTGCACAGAAGGGCAAAGTGAAGTGCAGGAGCCCTGGTAAGGACTCCCAAGCACCATGTACCTCCCTCAGCCTGGCAAGCCTGCAGCTCCACTGACACTTCATCACAGGGAGAACCCGTCCCTTTCCTGAGCAAAGCACATTTTACAGGGGCTAGATGTGGGAGAAAGTCCCTGGTCACAGCCATGCCAACACCTCAGTCAATCCCTGCACCAGGGGTCTGAGCAGAGCAAGGCTCCAGCAACACAAGACACCACAGAGCTGCACTGCTGCCCTGTCTTCTAAACCCCACTCACCTATGGCTCCCACTGCCATTTTTCACCACCCTTGGCAGGACAGCAGGTAGAGAAGCAGGCCCAGAGGGCTGTGGGCACTCATCCCAAAAGCTCTCTGGCACCAAAGAGTGGCACAGCTCCAAGCCTCATTTCTGTGAAAGCCTCCCTGCAGCTCCCTGCTTCCCCAGGACAGGCTTGGCTCAGTACCCATGATGAGTATCAACTGTACTTTCCAGGGTGGGTAATTAGTTCAGGTGAGGCAACTCTGACAATTGGCTGCTGTGGCCCCTCTCTTGGCAAGCACCCGAATCCCAAACAACCATCTCACGTATCAAAGGGGCTGCCTGCTCCACAGGCAGAACCACCCTGTACATCTGCAGCCCTGCACTGGGGGTACCAGCAGCTCTCCCTGCAGAGACCAGGACAACATGGAGCACTCAGCACAGGGCTCTAGTGAGCGCTCCCCATTCTCACTGCTAGAGTTTACATTCCTGGAATAGCTCTGTGCAGTGGAGACAAGCCACTGAAGTGCTGTGCAGGGAACTGCAGAGCCTTGCACAGGGTGCACATCAATGCACAGTATCCTCCTTTCCAAATCCTCCCCTTTAGCAGCCAACAGCTGGAACGCCAAGGTGCCATGGAGGAAAAGCAATTGCAATAGCCTGAAAGAGGGAACTTCATCCGGAGGGGGTAAGACCGGGCAGAAGGGGAGGGAGCAAAGGCCAATCCATATACCAGGCTAAATTTATCAGCACAGACTAATGGGATCCCAAGTAACCTTCCAAGTGAAGTAGCAAAATAAAACACTTAAGCCATTGAAAACTAAACTGGTCAAAGAGCCCCGCTGAACAATCCCGCATTGTCCATGGAGCCAGGAAACAGATTTATTAGGTCACCCAGGCCATCTCCAGTTACAGTGAACTTGGGATGCTTCTAGGGATGGTTCCAACTCCCTCCTCTGGCACTGTCCTTCACTGGGCAGTGGAAACTGCAGGAAGGGGAGAGGAGAGGTCCAACAAAAGTTCTCTTTTTCAAGGTTCAGGAAAAGCTGAGGTAGGACACTTCCATCATGCCAGACATTTCCCAGTTTGGATTCCCTTGGACTGAGGCTACTCTGGTGGAGGAACAGAAACACCCCCATACAGCTCAAACAGCAAGAGACCTGCCAATGAGATTAGAGCTTCAGTTCCTCCAGTATCAAAGCATTCAGCTGCCAAATGCTTAATGACTCTGCACCGATTCCAGGTTACACTTCCCAAGCCCCTGATAAGGCTCAGAGCACGGGTGTCTTTGCCAAGCAGGAACACTCTTGACTCCTGAATGGGTTTCCCCTCCCCATCTTTTAGATCCCAAGTCTGAATGCTTGTTGTTTACGAAGGAAAAAAATTATATGGCAAACCTCTCAATCCTTGGAGCTGGTGACACTCATGTTTCTGGAGGCATGGACTGCCACAGCACACCAACACAACAGGTACTACAAGGCAGAGTGCCATCTCAACTGCAGCCTGAAAGTGCCAACATCCTGGGAACAGCTCAGCCTTGACTCTAACAGGCACCCAACAGCCCCCTGCATCCAGTGCCACTCACCAGGGCACAGCTCCTAGCCCATATCAGCCCAGATACTCAGAGTTCTACATGGATAAAGCATCTATAAAATCCATTTACGGCTGCATAAGCCAGGAAGTCTTGCAGAGCTTCAAGCCTTTGGTCAGGAGTTGGTCCTTGCTGAAGTGCTGGGAGCAAGGCTCAGCACAGCCATCTGCTTTTGCAGAGAAACAGAGCAACTTGGAAAGCATCCGGTGCTGAAGGGTTTGAATCTGTTCCTAGAATAAACTCTTAGAGAAGAGCCTGAGGAATTAATTACTCAAGGAAAACAGACATTCCCAAAGAGATACCTCCAAAGAAGAAAACTTGTAGGAAATGTTAAGGCAAGGATATACATCTCCCTTTCCTTGTATTTCTCACCAACTGCAAAACACTTTGGAAAACCACCCGTGAGGGGAAAATATATAGCAATGGAAGACAAAAGAGGATTACAGTCTGATTGCAGTCACAAAACCAAGGCAGAATCATTTACTGGTTCCACAAGGCTGGAGGCATAAGTGAGCTTGTTTAGTTTTTCAGCCCTCAGTGCACTTGTAACGAGCCAGAGCTTGCGACTATAGTTAAACCCAAATTGCATCAACAACATTTAACAGTTTCAAACTTGCCTAGTATACGCAATGGGTTCAGACACACTGACTCTCTGATCAAGAATCCAGATTCAGCACAAATGATTTAGTACACTGGATTAGTCTCAAGTGTAATGACTAACTCTGAGAAACTTTTACACTATTTTTAAATCTCACTTGTCAGGGCAGAACCTGGAAACTAAATGAGGACCTCAGAGACATTTATCCCAAAGAGAAAAATCAAACAGGAATACCTTGCAGCTTCCAAGGGTAGCTGTGACAGGCTAGTGCCACCCGGTGGGAAACTTTTCTCCACCTCCCTTGTTCCATTTCATGCCTTCTGTTCCATGTTCCAATTTCCCAGAGGCAAGACAAGGGAGCAACAACCAGTTTAACACCAAAAAGGCAGAAAGGGCTGGGTAGCTCTTCCAGCTACTCAGACCTAGAGATTATCTTATGGGTATAGGCCAGTCAGCAGCTTCTCAGTTATTGCATAGCTGAGCCTGACTGCATGGAGAGTCACATGCAAGAAGAATGTGTAGCCCAACACAATCACTACACAATAATCCCTGCTCATTATTGAGCTGGTTTACAGATAACCAGGAAGCTTAAGATGAGAGGTAACACATCTCCATATAGAAACATATGGGTTATTTTAACATAGCCCCTCTGGAAAGATGTTTGTCTACCAACAGCTCCAGCTCCTCACATTGTATCTCCCCAATTTGGCGAGATTAACAATGTCTACACACACCACCCAGCAAGACACAGTTGACTCCCAGCAGAACCAACTCCACGCAGGATGTATTTATTTTTATACATTTAACACCAAGAAGACAGCTGATTTGAAAGGACTCAGCTTGCCCGTGGTGCCCAAGACATTCAGTGCCAGAGGGAACCTGTCACAGTCCACAGCTTCATCATTTCCAACCTGCAGGCAACACATCCTAGAGACGGACCCAGTACATGGCACTGCGGATGCGGTTGTAATCCAAGAGCTGTTCAATGGGACCTGAGTGAACAGGAGAAAAGTCACTTGGAGACATAGTTAAAAATCCCTGTACAATTTCTCATGGTCTTTAAAGCAGATGGTGGCAGAGCAGCCTGTGCTTGCAATCCATAGCAGCTTTGCACAAAACCAGGCAACTACAGCTCAAACCTGCATCAATAAAACTAGCAGATACCAGCTCCTGACAGAATAAGGCATTTCCTCATACTGCTCAGTACGTCTCCCCATACAGATATCAAATATAGGGAGGCACCAAGTCATTTCAACTTCCTGCTCAAAAACTGTCTCCCTTTTCCAAGCTGCTCCACTTTGAAGGCCAGAGGAAACAGCTGCAAGGAGGAGGGGAATTCACAACACACAGGAAGGAGGCAGCAGAGCTGAGCTGCTTAGGCAGGTTTTCCGAGAGGAATTTGTCCTTGGCCAGACAGACGTGCCAGAGCAGCACAGGAGAATCAGGTCCCTTCACTTCCCTTACATAAACCACCCTGACCCCAGGGTAAGGACACCTGGCAGACGTGCTGGGCCCGCACCCAGTGACAGGACTCCCAGTCTTAGTCACGGCTCCACAGCAGGCAGAGGTGGGAAGACAGCCAGCAGCTCACTGCCACTGCATCTCCATCACCTGCAGGTCTGATCTCGTGGCAAATGTGCCTTGGCACACCTCATGTGCAGAGGTAGGAGCATACCAGTAAAGAACCAGAGTGGTTTAAGGAGTCAGGACAGACACATCAGGACTGCCTGCAGCTCACTTCCACTCAGCTCTTGGCCCCATCCTGTTTTTGAAGTGTGTACTGATTGTCACATACTACTCACCAACTGCTGCAACTGCCGGGCATTTGTCATAAATGTATTTACTGCAGACATCTCTCACCATTCTTGCATCAACAGCCTAATAAACATCAAACAAGCAATTAATGACTCTTCCAGCAGATCTACACTTCTCAAAGTTGCAAGTTACTGTTGCTATTACATATCAAGATCATTAAAAGATACAATCAGACCCTTGGGGCCATCTGCACCAACTGCCCAGCTCTGCCTGCAAGGATGGCTAATGTCCCTACACAGTGCATTCTTTTGTGGGTACAGGAGACAAGGCACTCCAAAATCAGAAGTCTCCTAAGGGATAGAGTGGCTGCAGAATTACACAAACAACTAGGTGTGGGACACCACTAGGAAAACTGTTAAAAGGAATTTCAGGTGGTGCTGCTTAACACAGTTGTATGCCCTCTTTCTGGGATGGACTGACTCCAGTCACAGGGACACAGGATACCCTGCATGTGTGCCAGAGATTCTGACAGTTACATCAGGGTCAGCAGGATAACCACCTGGACTCCAGGCAGTCTGATTAAGGGGTAAGTAAGCCACGTGTTACTGCAGCAGACTAAGGCCAGACAATGCTGACACCAACCATGCTCAGGTATCCCAGCCAAAACAAATGGATACCTACAGAAATCCTGGCATCCCACTCCTCCAGAGGGATACGGCGTCCATAGTGCAAGACATGGCTTCCAATATTCTCACACACTCGTGTGGTACCTGGATGTTGAAGATATCACATGGTCAGTGCACCAAGAAGCCTTCCAGAATTGCACACCCTGATCATCAGCCAAAGCACAGAGTAGAAACCCTAACCATTAAATTGTCTGCTAACGAAGCACAGTCCTAATTCCCACTCTGTGCAGCTCCAGCAGGAGCTACACAACACACAGATTGCTTCACTGGTCTCCAAAGTGTTACAGCCAAGGCAGACCAGTCTGAGGGTCTCAATTCTTAGGTCACCAGGCAGTATGTCACTCGTGGGAGCACAGCACGCTGGGGTCAGCTGCTTTGAAAATATGGCAGGAGGAGTCTGGAGCAGGAAAAGGAAGTTTTTCCCAGTGCCTGCCAGCAGAACTGCAATGCCTAGAACAGGTCCTGCTCCCCAGGAGAAGCACAAGCAGAAACCCTCTGAAAGCTGCACAGTGGTCAGTCCATAAACCAGAACATACCATCCAGCTGAGCCACCATGGCATTTCGGAGATAGTTCTTGGCTCTTGTCACCTCTGACTCTGTGGTACTGGTGCACAGACGCATCCTGGACAGGACATGGAAAGACCATGAAAGCTCTTAAAAATGTTTGTCTGCTCAGACAGAAAATGAATTCCTCCCTTTCCCAAGCCTCCTCAAAAATAAGCTGTTATCAACACCGCTTGTCTTGCAGGCTGACATTCATCCTTGATCTCCACAGAGCAGCTAAGAACTGGGGAGCACTGAGAAGCATGAGGTAAGAGCTCCAGCACACAGACAGGAGATTCTGCCAGCGGGATACACGCTGAGCTACACTCAGAGGTTCAGCAGCCCTGGTGCTGGCTCCGGCCTGCCCAGCAGCACGTGCTGTGCATTGCCCTGTCACAGGAGAAAGAAGGCCTGTCAGCCATTCCCATGCACGGCAAGCTGCTATGGAAACTGATGCTGAAAGAACAAGACAGCTCCACAGAGTCTGTTTGGACTCCAGCTGCTAAATCCCTTCTTCCCCTGCCAATGGCCACGTCTCTGGGGCAAGGGCTCACTCCACCTGCTCCACACACAGCATGGCTTGTAGCTCAGATGTAGCCTTGAACCATTACTGGTTCGTGGACACAATAAGATGGACAGCCAGAAGGCTCCCAAACACTGGCATGATTCCAGCAGCAGGTCATTCATCAGCCACAACATAAGGGCCTGAGCAGCAGGAACTCTGCCTGCTTTGCTCAGGCTTAACAAGACAATGGAGATATGTCTCTTGGGCACCTAGGAAAGCCTTGTCTAAGGAATGATCTCTTGTATATAAAAAACCCCAAAGCCTCAATGCTAAGCATAAACAAAAGACCTGAAGAGCCCTAAGAGATTAAAACAGCTCCTCAAAAGCCACATCCTAAGAGATTTACAGAAAGCACTCACAGGATCACTTAACCAGAATGCAAGTTACCAAGAAGTTCATAAAGAGACACAGCTCTCTGTTTAACATGCTCCCGCAGCAGCTCAGTCTCCCACAAGAGGCTCAGATCTTAAAACAGCACCTTGTGCCAAAGTTGTACTTACCACTCCCCCTGAGCACAAAACATCATATCATCTACGGACAGAGGGTCGGAAACAAAATGGAAACCGAAGAGGCCAGTGTCAGAGTAGGAGGTGTTGAATGGCTCGAAACTGTGGCAGAGATTATGCTCCATAGCAAGCGCAGCCACCCTGCTAGACTGATTCTGTAAATAAGGAGATACTGTCAGCCATTTCACTTTCAGCTTCCTCACAGCTCAAATTCTTTCCCACTGAGCTGTTTTCACAAAGACCACAGACAAGACAGAGTGGAACACTTTGCTGAAGGAGATTTTAATTTAGAGCCTTCATGTGGTCAGCAGATGAGAATCACTGCTGGAAAAGCCACAGACAATGGGCTAGGAGTCCATCCAGCAAAACCATTTCCTTTCCCAGCTGCAGATGAAAAGCTGGTATGCACACCACCGTAGGAGTGGGAGAAAATGGGAAGGACAAGGTCTCCCAGCAGCGGGGGTTAGCACAGTTATACAGACCAGACAGTTTCCAGACAATAATGGATGCAATACCGAGGTTTTAAACAAGTTCCTTTTGCTCTGCAGTGGTTAAGGCAAGCTTACATCATGAGACTGTATTCTGTCCTGCTTCCATCACCCACCCCCACCGAGTGGTTAGTTGTGAGGGTGGGAATAAGCTGCTGAGAATTCACCAGCTACACCTCTTCCAAACTTAGCAGAGAAGGTTCAGTTCATTTGCCAGCATCACCTCTTAGCAACTGTCCTGGATTAGCCTCGATTACACTTCTATTCTATCTTCCAGGCTCCTAACCCCTTCACAGTTGGAAGTCAACCACAACAGCCTCGCCTAAAGCACATCCACCTAGGGTCTCCATAACACTTCACATTAAAGTGAAGGCTCTCCAGGCTCTCCCTGTTGCACTCCCAAGACTCTTACCTTCCCACCTCCAAAAGTGCGGTCGTAGCGCCCTATGATAGCATTAGCCACATTGAGGACCACGTTGTCTGGATCAGCCCATCCTGGCCCCTCCACAGCAAGAGCAATATGGGCAAGGGGCAGAGCATCATCTCTGGCACGGATCTGGAAAATCATCAAGGAGTGGGGGAGAACTGCATGAACACTGTGATCTGTCTGCAGCCTGCTGCAATGCCAGGCTGACAAACTGGGGCACTTGATGTTATTCCAGTGAAATCAAAGAATCCCAGGCAGAACTAAGCACAAACCAGCTGCTCTGATGTGAGTTTTGCAGCAGATCCTATGAGCAACAGCCTCACAGTCCTAATGGATTTGGGACCCATCTAAAACCCAACACGTGGCAATAAGCCCCAAGAACAGAACATGGGAGCACTACCAAGATGGTGCATCATCAGCTTCTCCGAGATACACAAACAGACTTTTCCACTCAGAAGCAGCTGTAATTGGTTTCACATTCATTCAACAGTTGGGCAACAGCTGCTTGCTTTGATGGGAACCAAAACTTTACCTCACTCCCTGTGAAGCGACAGTGTGTGAGAGCAGGCACAGAACCTTCCTTGGATGTAACAGGCACCCCAGTGAAGTGTTGCTTAGCTACATCTACCAGCTCTCTGTGGGAAATACCTGGCAATGATAAAGAGAGAGATTTGCAGTCTTAAAACAGACTAATTTAACAAAATTATCTGATTTTACATTAGCGATGTGTGACAAGTTTGATCTCATGTTTGAAAATACTGAGGCTTCCCAAGATCACAAGGATCTAGAACTTACCTCCAGCAGCTGCCAGGACCATACGAGGTGCCTTGAAGTGAGTATCAATATATGAAGCCAGATCTGCTCGAGTCAGCCGTCTGCAAAGAACACAGAGATCCGGAACATCAGCATCTCCAATTTGGGAGGAAAGAGAGGCTTAGGAGAAGCAAGCTCACAGTGCAGAGACAGCAATGTTTCTCTTTGTTGTGGGGTAACAATACTTTTTAGAAGCAAGGTTGTACTGTGTACTGTTTGCCCTGTGCTCTAATTCTAGAGCACAAAGAATGGGAACCAGCAGCCAAGATGGAGAGTTAAGGATAAGACTTCAATACAGACTGGAGAGTACAAGGCCACTGCTTTAATGAGCACCCCTAGCTCTCTAATTTCTCTAACAGTGTCAAACTGACAAGTACGGGAGAAGGTTCAACCTGTCCCTTCCAGCCTCAGGAAGGGCTTGCAGGAGGTGGTTCTAAGGAAAGCATGCAGCATTACACTTTCACCAGCACCAATGGGGAAAACACAGTCAGGGCACAAGGAGAAGCCCATGGGCTCAGATCACCTCCATGTACACACTGTGCAGTCACCACGCCCAAGAAGCAGCAGTCGTGCACCCCACGGACTGCACCCCTGGGCTGTGCACCACATCCAGCCTGTTGCTCACTTGATGTTCTCTGTGGTCCCTTCAACAGTGTGGGCCAGCGCAGTCCCCTGGTAAGCAGTGGCATGAAGGTAATCAAAGGTGACATCTGCCAGGTTGCCATCCATCTCCTTCAGCTCCTGAAGGATGACGCCACGCTCCTTCTCGATCTGAGAGTCCTCCAGTGCACAGTTCTGCACAAGGTCGCTCAGAAGCTCTACAACTGCAACACAATTCCTACGTTAGCATCCTGCTGCCTGACTGCTACCCAGTGCTGCTGAAAGGAGAAGAGACACACAGGAATGAGCAAAAACCACACTGGGGAAGGGGATGCAATGTAACAGAGACGAGTGCTACCCATTCCCAAAGCATCTGGGAGGGAGAAACAACACTGGTTTAGCAGGAAGTCTCCAAGTCAGCTTGCCAAGCACCCCTGCCAGCAGAGTGCAGGCAACATCTGCAGAAGGTGAAGTACGTCAGAAGCAGGTACTGTTCCAGATACACACTGAATCCTTACAGAGAGTTTGTGACACCAACAGCGTAGCCCATGTCTACAGTAAGGCCCCAACTCAAATCACTGCCTCAGCCCAAAACCGACCCAGAGGAGGCAGCATGTGGCAGAGCAGGAGGAGCACCTGCAAGAGCTGCACTGAGGACTCCTCACACAGCAGCTGTCTCTGACCTCAGTTGCTAAGCTCCATAAAACAACCATGAACTAGTGAATCCCTCCCATCCTCCCTCCTGGCAATGCAGTGCACCCTGACATAACTAGAGCTCTTGGTTTAGGGACACATGAACATACAGCCTTGAAGCACCATATCACTGCACTGCTCTCTCCAACCACCAACCAGAACCTCCAATTTCCTGCTCAGCTACTTCAGCCCCTGGTCTGTTGGTAGAAAGGATGCTTGGGGGTGAGAAACAGAAGCACATGCACTTACTTAACCTCCCAGTCAGACTCTGCCCCTGGCCATCCTACCTTTGGGCATGTCCTTGGACAAGGCTTTTATGTAGAAGGCAGTCTGCTCACGGGAGGTGTACCCATTCAGGTGAGCACCCAGACTCTCCACTTCCTTCTCAAAGGCTGAGCCAGGACGCTTCTTTGTGCCCTAAAGGAAACCAGATAAACTCAACTATGAAATGAACAAACTTCCCTTTAGGGCAGAATTAAAGCAATGAAAGTAACAATAAAGACCTAAAGCAATAAAAACTGTCACGTGATCCATAAAAGCCAAGGGCAGATGCACAAGGCAAGAGATTTAAAACTTGGCTTATTTCCTCTAGATAAAGGATGGCTGAGGTGTATTTTGAAAGAGCAATACAAACTTTCAATAAAGCTTGTGTTTACTGAAACACAACAAAGCTCCCGAAAAAATAAAGGCTGTCATCACCACAAACCAACACAAATTCAGCAGGGAAGGAGATGACCTATGCTGACACAACAGTGTTTGAACAGCACATCCCTGGAAGTAAACCAAGAACAAGCCTAAACCAAATATAAGCAGATTTCTAGCTATCCAAGCAGTGATATTCAGAAGAAGATAAATAGAAGCAGACTACTTCTAATACAGGGCCCATCTCTTAAGGAGCTAGCCAGGTGCTGCAGTTGCCTATGAAGGCACAGGCTGAACTTGAGTCAGCAAGTCCCAGGCTTAGATGTCTTCTGCCCTGTCCAGCAGACAGCTGCATCATTTGAAAAGCAAGAACTGTAGCCTCCAAACTTTGGTGGACCAGTAAGAAAAGCAAAGAAAAATAAATAGTTACAGGAAATGCTGCTTTGAGCTCTCTGTGCTAACCTGAGGAAACATGCCTCATAATACAGTGTTCTATGTGTGTTACATTTGTTAATTACAACATTTTTTCCTTTAAGATGAAAAAAAAAACCAATAGTAAATAAGACTTAATTCATGCATGCTTGCAAGTTGCTGCACATTCAACCAATGAGCACCACGTGGGCTAGACGCTTTTTGAGATTTATTTTCATACTGTGTGCAAAGTCTCTAGGACTCAGATGACCTGATTTACACCCTCTCTCAGCAGCTACAGCCTCCGAAGCGAGAGGACAATGTATGGACAGAATATGCAGGGCAGCTCTGTGCAGACCTAGCACACATCCTTACCTTAAGGGCCATGTGCTCCACAAAGAAACCGGCCCCGTTGGTCTTGGCGTCTTCATAGCGGCTCCCGGCCTCGATCCACAAACCCACCTGGCAGCAAAACCAGCGAGTACCAACATCAGAGAAGAAAACCATCAGCATCCTAATGACACAAACGTAACAGCAGGGACAAGAAGTCTGCTCCACAGACACTACACTAGAGGCACCAAAATAACAACAAACTAGCAACTGTTTCCTGCACGTTATTTTGGCTTCTTCTCTCTCAGCTTCACCAAAGCTGGTTTTGCCAGAGAGGCAACTTTTACTGATCACTTACTGCTCATACTAAAACCGTAAGGCTGAGCAAATTTGTAGAGCATGAAAGCTTGTCTAAAGACAATATAACACCAGGCTGGGCCTCCTGCTGCTGTATTAATCCCACCTGTTCAAAAAGAGAAGCAGTGGGGTCTCTGTCAAAAACACTGGTTCAGACAGGGGTCTGTCCCTTTTGGAAGACCAGCTGCAGGCCAGGTAAGGCGGATTGTTTCAAATAAGCCCCATATCAATGTTAAACTTACCGTGCAGGTTGGCTGATTGGACTCCTCGGAGGCTACACGGAGGCCGTTCTCCAGGGTGGTGACCTGTGTCTCAGGGATATTCTGGAGTGTCTGGGCATAGGTGGCAGCACCTCGCTTCCTTGTCAAAGTCAATAAAGCTGCCTGAAAAAATAAAGGCTGTCATCACCACTAACCAACTGTTCCCCTCGGCACGGCCGGGAACTCAGAGGTTTGAAGAGGTGGGACACTCCAGGGAAGAGCCTCACGAACCGGTCACACCCCAGTACCGGGGCGGGGAACGGACAGCGGGCCCGCGGCAAGCCCCGCATGGGGTGACAGTGACAGCCGCCGCCGCCCCCCGCCCGCCCNCGCGCCGCCATCTTGTTCTTCCGCCGACCGAGAGCGGCGCGCCTGCGCGGGGGCGGGGCCGGGCCGGCGGGGCGGTGCGTGCCGCCGCCATAAGCCCGCGCAGAGCGGGCGGGCGGGAGGCAACGGCNGAAATGGGGGTCCCGGGGGATGGGGATCCCGGGGAATGGGCGGGGACGAGGATCCCGGGGATAGGGATCCCAGAGAATGGGGATCCTGGGAATGGGGGTCCCGGGAATGGGGATCCTGGGGAATGGCGGGGACAGGTCCTGGGGATGTGGGTCCCGTGGAATGAGGATTCCGGGGATAGGGATCCGGAAGAATGGGTATCTTGAAATGGGTATCCTGGGGAATGGGGATCTCAGAGAATGGGGATCCCCGCCCATATTGTTCCCTCGGCCGCAGCCCCACGGGCCCAGAGCAGGTCATGAGGAGAAGTGGCAGAAAAGCGCCAGACAGACGGTGCCGGGGAGCCCACCTGCAGGGAGGCCGTTCCCAGCAGTGCCGGGGAGCAGCCGGGCGATCTGGCCCAAAAACACCGTTATTGAGGAAAGGGCATTGAAACCAACCCTGAGAAACACCATATAGCTTTATTGATGATGCCAGCCCGCTGCCGGGAGTGGGACCCCTTTGGCCCCTCCAGCCCCCCAGATCACGTCCCGGCCCGGTGGGACAGGCCCGTGCTGGGGCAAAGTGGGGGACACCGGGTGGCCCCTCAGTGTGACAGCCAGCAGCAGCTCTGTCCAGCAGCAGCCCCATCACAGCGGGGCTCACGGACAGGGCAGGGCCCCAGCGCTCAGAGTCCAGAGGGGCTGGTGGGGATCAGGGCCTCTGGGCCCCAGGGTGGGCGAGTTGCTGCCATCAGGGTGGCAAAGCCTTCCTTGCCCGCCCAGCTCCTGGGGGAGATGTCTTCTTCTTGAGTGGCTACATTCTGGTGCTGCGGTCCACCTAAGGGGGACAGACAGGGAAGGGTTGGTGTGACCGTCCTCTTCATCGCCATGCTGGGGACAGCAAGGGGACAGCAAAGCTGGGTGCTCACTGAGGCCTGGCGCCGCTCCCTGCTGATGTGCATCACGGCGTCATGCACCGAGGGGAAGAAGGAGTGCTTGGTGATGGCTGAACTGAAGAAGTTGCCCCGCTCCAGCTGGGCCAGGATGGATACTGTGTGGAGGGAGAAGTATCTAAACTGATGGCACCTAGCTGAGCCCCCCTCCACCCACCCAGAGCAGTCTTCTCCCACCTCCTATGTTGCAGGGGACACCAGGGTCACTACCAGGGACCTGGCTTTGAGGCTGAGATCCCTGGGACAACCTGCAGCACCTGTCCCCTGGGGAAACCCTGGGGATGGGAGCATCATGGAGGCACCCCCCAGGCTATCAGCTGAGTGCCAAAGGTCTGGCCATGCCCAGGCAGGGCTCATGCCTCTGCAGATTCCCCTCACCCGGGCAGCTGGCAATGAAGACGTCCACTTCTATCTCATGGAAATCCCTGAAGATCTGCAAATGGCAAAAAACATTTTACCCAGGAAGAGGGATGGGAAACAGCCATCAGGCCACCCCACAGGGCCCTGGAGACACCCTCAGCAAGGCTGCTGTCCTGCCTGCTCCCCAGCCCCTTACATTCTTCAGGATCTTGATGGCGACGGTGTCCACGAAGTTGACAGGGCTGAAGTCCAAGATGACGGCGTGGAAGCTGGGCTGAGGCAGCCCTAGGCTGTGCAGGGTGGGCTCTGAGGGCGCACTGCTGTTCTCCGCACTCAACTCAATCACCGCCACCCCTGGACCATCCTCTGTGTTCTGGGGGAGGGAAGGAGACCTGGAGTCATTGCTTCAGGGTTGTGGCACCCTGGTTGTGCCAATGTTCCCCCGGGCTCACCTTGGTGAGGCTCTTTGGCTCTGTGAGGGCACAGGCAGTGGGTGGCCCCAGGAGTGGGTGCCCCTCTCACACCTTCACCCACTTTTGGGCTCTTTCCAGATGTGTCAAGATCCACCCTTCTCCCCAGCACCACTCTCCAGAGCCAGGCTCATTAGCTGGCACCAAGCCAGCCTTTGCTCTTGCTCTTAATTCTGATTAACTTGCCAAAAGGTCAATGACTTGTTGGCTCCACCACATAATCATTAACAGCCCAGCTTTCCCACCGACCTTGGGTGTGACGCTGTGACCCAGTTCAGTCCCAGTGCCTTTCTCACCCATTGGCCCTAAACTGAACTGGGAACCCCGTGGGCCACCAAGCCCCATCAGTGCACTGACAGGAGCATCAGAGCCGGGCAGGGAAGAGGTGCAGGGTGTCACTGGAGGGGTGGTCCCCTGCATCAGGGAAGCACCTTTTTCCTCTTTGCCTTTTCCTTCTCCAGTTTCTTCCGCTGTTTCTGCAGCTTCTTGAGGGCCTTCTTCTTCTTCTGAATCAGGCGGTCCACGTCGATGCCGCTCTGCAAAGCAATGCAGCCCTGTGTCCCCAGCTGCCCAAACACCACCGTGTTGCTGGCAGGTGGGGGACACAGGAAGCACTCTGAGGCTGGTGGCTGTCCTACCTTCTTCTTCAGGGCCTCAGCGTACAGCTCCACGTTGGCAAAATAGATGGTGGAGGAAGAGCGGAAGATCTTCACGCCAGGGACCTCCTGTGCCTGGGGGCAGATGGGGAGGGTGCTACCACAGGGATGGAGCCACCTGCTCCCCTTCCCTCCCCCCCTCCAAAATGCCCCCAGCCCCTTTTCCCAGTGAGCCACTACTGGGGGTGCTTTGAACTGCCCCCCCATTGCAGGCAGCTCTTCCCCCACCCCTGGTGCTGTTACCATCTCGTATTCTGCCACATCCCTGTAGATATCGGTGTCGGTGATGCGCCCCAGGATGGAGTAGTGGGGGCTGTGGGGAGCAGAGCAAAGGGCTGAGGTCACCACAGGCTCCTCCTGCCCTTGGGATGTGGCACCGGCCCCAGCCCCGGGGTACTCACAGCTGGCTACGGAAGATGACCGTGAGCAGCCCAAAGGCCACCGAGGCCGCCAGGCCGATGTCCAAGTTCAGCAGGAGGGTGGCCACAAATGTCACAATCCAGACCAGCTGGAGAGAGGACACAGTCAGCTGCAGCACAGCCTCCCTGCTGGCACCCACAAGCCTCAGGGAGGGTGGAGAAACCCCCTCCCAAAACAAGAGCACAGCCCCAGGGCTGGCCAGCACCTTACCAGGTCCACCCGGTTGGACTTCCAGAGAGTGCTGAGGTCGCTGAACTGCTTGAACATGCCCTTGAGGTTGACAATGATGATGGCAGCCAAAATGGCCTAGGAGAGAAATCTCTGCAGCTATGAGGAAGCTGAGGGCAAATCTGGGGGTGGCTCTTAGCTCTTCCCCTACCATATCACCATGCCATGGGACAGGCACAGGGGTGGGATATGACACAGAGGCTGTGGGACTAGATGTACCTTGGGCAGGTCCTGGAAGAGCTCTCCAATCTTCAGGATGGTCACCAGGATGACCAGGGATGCGATGACACCAGCTACCTGTGCAGAAGGAGAGTGGGAGGTGAAGGGTGAGCCCCCGCTGCTCACTGTGCTTCCTGCCCCTGGTTCAGCCCTGGAGAGGGAGACAGCGCTGCCCAGACCCACCTGGCTGTTGCCCCCTGTGCTCTCCTGTACCAGGCTCCTCGACATGGAGCAGCTGATGGCAAAACACTGGAAGAAACCTCCCAGGAAGTTGCAGAGGCCCAGTGCAATCAGCTCCTGCAGGGACAGAGCAGTGGCAGGGGAGCACCATGCTTTCATCTGGCTGCAAGAAGGGCAAGCTTAGCTTTCATCCAGGGTGGGGGGCCCTGTGCCTCAGAGCATCACCTGGTTGCTATCCACTTTGTAGCCATGTTTCAGGGCAAAGATTTTGCCCAGGGAGATGCAGATGGCGTAGCCTACCACAGCAATGGCAAAGGCATTGCCCACCACCTGCCCAAAGTAGCTGATGTTTGGGGCCACAGGTGGCTTCAACCTACATTCAAGAGAGAGATGGGGCTCAAACAGGGATGCTGTAGGCAGCACGGTGCCCTGGCACAGCCCTCTTCACCACCAGGCCCTGCTCACCCGCTGGGGATGTTGCCCACCACAGAGATGCCAAACTTGTCGTTCAGGTTGACGCCATAGGAGATGCCGGTGGAAACGATGATCTGGGGGAGAATGACTGGAGTGAGGCAGGGCCTTCCTACACAGGGACTGTGGTAGAGGAAGAGGAGGAGGGCACAACACACGCCCTGGAGCTGCACTTGCCAAGGAACCCCATCCCACCTCTCCCCACCCTAAAGGGGACAGGGATACACCAGGGATTCCTGGCTGCATCCCCACAGGAAGCTGAAGCAGCTCTGGGTACCGTGATAAGCTCGATGGGGATGGGCATGGGCAGTTTGGCGGCAAACTTGTGGTTGAGCTCTTTCACTATTAAGATGGCCACCATGGCAATGATGGCAGTCACCAGGGTGCCCACATTGGTATCTGGCAGCTTCTTGCAGAGATCGATGACGGTCTAGAGAACACAGGAGGAGGGAATGTGCTCAGGAAAGCAGATGCCCCCCCAGCAGGTTTTTGGAGGCCTCTATGTGCCCCACAGGCGAGCACCAGGGGTCCTTGGGTGCCCACTCACCACAAACAGTGACAGCGGCCCTGATTGCTCGGCCTGGGAGACTCCAAAAACGTTCTTGAGCTGGGAGACGAGGACGTGCACAGAGGCAGCCGTGGTATAGCCACGCACCAGCGGGTCTGAAAGGTAGGTCACCACGAATCCAAACTGCAGGAGGCCCAGGGCCACCTGGAAGGAGAGATGGCAGAAATGACCCACAGGCTACGGTCTCCTGTTCTCTGCTAGACTAGGCTGGGACCACCTTACCTGGAAGATACCCGTCAGGACAGTGATGGTGGCCACCAGCTCCACCCTGGTGGCGTCCCGCAATTCCTCATTGACTGTCGCATTGCTGCCATTGACGGACTCCAGGAAGTCCTCACTGGGCACCAGGGACTCCGTCAAGCTCCCGATCATGACGGAGATGACAGCGAAGGGACCTGAGAACAGGTAGAGTGTGGGCAGGGAGCCCAAAGTGGGCACCAGGACCTCTCTGAGAGGACCTCTTAAGGGGTCAGCTCCTCTCTCCTTAGGCCGGGCTCAAAGCACACACGCTGTACTTGGCTCTGGCTTGGCCAACCCCCTTCTTGGTGGAGCGAAGTAAAGGCAAGAAAGGTCCCCCCCAACTGCTGATGTGGTAATGCTGTGCCATGGACATCCTTGCTCCCTCCCCACCATTGCTGTGCAAGCACGTGGTCCCTCAGCTCACCCACAGAGTTGTGCCTCGACGTTCCGAAGAAGAAGTAGAGGAAGACGGGGTAAAAGGAGGAGTAGAGACCCGTGACCGGCGGCAGCCCAGCCAGCAGCGCATAGGCAAGCCCTGGAAGGTGGAGCAGGGAGAAATGTCACCAGTGGCCAACCCCTGGCCACCCCACCTGTGGGGAGCCCCTGGCAGCCTGGGCATGGCATCACTCACCCTGGGGCAGGTGCATGATGCCCACACTGAAGCCTGAAACAATGTCCCCCAGGAGCCAGTCCTTGATGGGGTAGCGGGGCAGCCAGTGCAGGAAGGGCAGGAAGCGGAACAGCAGGGACTTGGCAGCAGAGCCCGAGCATCTGGCAGAGACAGAGCAGGAGCCGAGGTTGAGCACAAGTGCAGGGGGCTTGGGGACATCAGTGAGGGTGGATGGGGCCCCATGGGAAGCAATGGGATCTATGGGACACTCAGCTCCATCCACTGGAGCCTGGTGTCCCCCCAGGCAGGAGGACAGAGGGGGGCCATGGGTATTTGGGCAGGGAAATGAACCCCCAGGTCTGCAGCTCCCTGTAGTGGTGGGGCTGGGGTGCACAGTGCCTGGCAAGGTCCAGGCACATCCCACTGGCCACATGGTCTTACCTGGTCTTGTGGAGACAGCCACGCAGAGAGGGCTTGGTGGGAGGTTTCCTCTGTGCCACCTCCTCCAGTTCAGCCTCACTCAGCACCTCGCGGGGCGCTCGGTGGCTCAGGGCCATCTCTGCCGCCATGCCCACCTGGCTTCCCGGAATGCCAGTCCACTGCAAGGACACAAGGGACAGCTCAGCCACATTCCCATGGCCAGGGGTAGCCAGCACCCCACCCACCCCAAAGCCCCTCCTCCAGCTCCACTTGTCCCATGGAACCATCCCATCCTGGCCAGGTGGGCAGGAATGGCTCTGAGGATCGGCACGAGCCAAGTTTTGGGAGTCCTGAAGCAGCAGCAGCAGCTCAAAACAGAGAGCAGCAGGCAGTCAGCAGGTGGGCAGGGAGGGAACTGAGACTTCGGCAATCAGTGCTGCCCACTCCTGCCCCACAGCAGCCCCATCCACCCCACTGGAATGCACGGGTGGGGTCTGCCAGCAGAGCTGCCCGGGAGGGGGCTCCCCCTCCACCTGCCCACGCAGGACCCACCTCGGTGTCAACCACCCTTCCCCTCCGTGTACTGCAGCAAGGCAGGGCAGTGGGCCAGCGCAGCTGCTGAGCAGAGCCCCAGCCATCCCACAGCCCTGTCTGCAGACTTTGTCCCTTTACACATGAGGGGAGCAGGAATGTGAACCCCGGCAAATGTCACGGCTCACCATCCCTCCAACAGGGCCCTCCCCTGACCCCTGTAGTACAGAGCAGGATGAGCCTGTGAGCAAAGGAGCTGGGCTGGGCTGAGGTCTCACCCTTCACAGGACTGGGATGGTGGGACTGAGGAATCCCTGTACAAATCCACAGCTTGGCCTTGCTCAGGGCTCGCTCTGAGAGCTGCACCATCCTGCTGAGCCCGCCCAGCTGGTGCCCCGCTCAGTCTTAAGGTGCTCACCCAGTTGCAGCTGGACCCGTGATCCCCTTGCTGGGTGCCCTGCCCAGTCCTAAGGTGCTCACCTACTTGCCAGGACCCACAATCCCCTGAGTGCCTGGGGCTGTGCCAGCCTGAGTCCCTGTGTTACCCCCAGCCCTCCTACCTGCTGTGCTCAAACTGGTCAGGAGCCACCAGTCAGGTGCATGCTCTGCTTCCTCCAATTTATTAAAACCAGCCCGTGATCTTTGAGACACTGTTCCTTGACTCCTTCCCTTCCTCCTGCCCTGCCGAGAAGCTGCCCTACTTCCCTGCCCCACTGCTGCACAGCACCCACCGTGCTCCCCTTGGTGCCCTGGTGTGCTGGGTTCCCCAGCTGTGGCAGACCCAGCACTGTCACCACTGTGCCCAGAGCCATCCCTTTTTGGGGACTGTCTATTACAGTCTCAGCTCCTGGTCTGCAGCCATATCCAGGATGCTGCCATGCCTGACCACCCATGCCATGTGCAGGGCAGGGGGCTTCTTGCCACTGGGCACAACCTGGTGCCAGCCTCCTGCCAAGAGCTGCCTCCCCAGGGCACTGCTTGGGGTCCCACCATCACCCTTCTGTGCCTCCACAGCTCCCATAGATGTCTGCTCCCCAACCCATGTCCTGGAGCAGGAGTTGTGACCAGGACAAGGAGGGTTACCCACAGCCTCTGGTCATGGCATCCAGGGTATTTTCCCCAGACCCTTGCTTACCTGCTGGAAACTGGTGTGCTGTGCTCTGTGGACTGCCCTGGTCTCACCAATTCACACAGATCCGGCCGTTATCTTGTTCCAAAGGTCCCCCGCGGGCACTATAGTCCCACTGAACCCATCACACCTCCCTGGGCTCCATCACAACCTAGAATTGGTTGCAGGGAATTTCTGACTCACGTTTGGCCCAGGCCCATGGGGACACGGCAGCGGAAATCCAGGCTCACATGTCTGACTGGTAGCGAGGTGTGGCATGAAGGCAGTGGGCAGGGCCAGGCATTAGAGAGTCCTGGGTCCCCTCGGTGGTGGGATGGGGCTGATAAGTGGCAGGAGTGGTGACATTCAGGACCACAATCTCTGGGGTTGGAGCAACTTGTGTCCATCCCTGGTGCCTGGTGGGGGCAGCCTGTGGCCACCTTGGCTCTCTCCGTGGTGAGCACAACCCAGGTCCCACAGCTTCCGGGCAGTGAGGCTGAGCCTCTTCCCTCAACCTCTCCCACATCCCTGGCCCTCCCTGTCCACCCTCATGCCCATCAGTGGTCAGGTAAAGGCATGTCCAACACAGACACCCACATAAAACTGCTGCCTCCTCATTTATCCACTCCCCATCACTTATCCACTCCCCCAGCATGGTATGAGAGGCCATCACAGGGCTCCTGCTTGGAAGCAAATAGCACCCCGTGTCATTTATTGCCTCCTTATCACTGCTCCCTGTCCCCACCCGTGCCATTCCTTCCCACACTCCAGCCTCCAGCCCCTCCACCTGCAATCCAGGCTGGTCACTCTGTCTGTGGCCCCCCCTCGCCACCCCAGCCCCCCTGGCCCTCACCCCCCAGCCAGCCTCGGGAAGGGCTGCAGGACAGGGCCACAGCTCCTGGCACTGCCAGCGTGACTCCTGAAGGCCACCCTGAACTCAGCCCCCAGCTGCTCAGGTGACACAGCCCATAAGGGACAGAGGGATGACAACTGATGGTGACCCTTGCTCAGGGCGCTGTGGATCAATGCTGCCCTTTGCTCACCTGCTCTTTCCTCTTCAACAAAAGGGGAGGGACGGAGGGCACCAGGATCACGCTCGGCCTCCCCTCCCCACACTTCCTTCTTGCTGGCAGCCAGCTTGACCCTGCTGAGGTCATACAGCCTTCAGAAAATGGATCTTCCCTTGGCCTAGGTCAGGCTGGGGGTGCTGGCAGCTGACAAGCACGAGCCCCACAGCCGCTGTGGCACTGCAGCTCTGCCAGCCAGGCCTGGGGCCACTGGACACCACCACAGCCGATCCCATCTCTGGGTGAACCAGCCTGGACAGAGCCCAGTTCAAGCAACTGACAGCACCTGAAGTCCCCAACCCCTGGTCACCTTGCCCCAAGCCACAGCGACTCCCAGGCAGCCTAGGACCTGGCTGCAAGCTCCTGCCCAAGCCCCCTCCCAACATCACCTCGAGCCCAGGTGCTGCATCCATAGCCCCAGCCATGGATCCCCAGCACAGGGACAGACAGCACAGAGCCCAGCACCATTTTATAGACTTTTATTTCCAAATCTGGCGCTTCCATGATACACTTTTACACAGCCAAAGGGGAAACGTGGGCATCTCCCCACTCCCTGCCAACGGAGTCAGGAGACAGAGAGAGGAAAAAAACCCCAACCAAATCCCCCAAAGGAAAAAACCCAAACTCAAGGAGGATGCTCCCCAGAGCCCAGGTCACAGCACTACAATCAGGGACCAAACTGCAGACTGGTCTGCAAGAAGCAGATTCCTGCTTCTTGACTGGCCCAGCTCTGCAGGGATGGCCACCAGCTCTGCAGGGATGGCCACCAGCTCTGCTGCTCTTTTCTTTTTGGCACTTGACACTTGCTCTCCATTTGGCAGCAGCATAAGGAGCCCCGTGCCCAGCTTGGCAGAAACATGGGCCCTACAGTGCAGCAGGGACAGGATCCCAGGACTCTGGTGCTGGCACTGCACAGCCGGAGAGAAACTTGTAAACGAGCTTGTTCCCAAAGGCAAAGATGGGCAGCATGGAGGGGCCTGGCTGTTCCCAGCATGTGGGGCCAGCAGGCTTCCCTCTGCACACTGGTCCCGAATGGCATGTAAACATGTCAGCAGGCCCTTCTCTCCTCATCCCTGGGAAAAGGATGACAGTGAGCCTGCCTCGTCAGAGCTGTGCTGGGGACCCACGGCACCCCCAGTCTCCAGCCCTTCTGTTCCCTCCATACTCTCCCCACTGACTCGGGGATGCAGCCAAGAGGCCTTGGCCTCCCCAGGGGCCTGGAGGATGGTGGCACGAGTCCTCTCCTGTAAACACGGCAGGCTGGGCTACAGTAAGATGCCACGGCAGTGTGGTAGTAAGGCAGTAAGGAGCACACGGTCACGCAGCCCCGAGAGCACCATGGGGGTGAAAGGGAACACGCCGGCCCCCCGAGCTGAATGCCCTGGCCTGAGGCTGGGGTAGGCACAGAGGAGTGTCGTCTCACAGCAGGGCCAGTAGGAGCTGAGGTCAGGCCCCAGGCTGAGCAGAGACACCATCAGGATAGCCTGAATTTCCAGAGAGGGCAAAGTGCTGTTTATCTCCATCTCCCAAAATTCAGGCCACTCTGAGCTGGGGTCCTCTGCTACTCAGGGGAGAGCAGGTGTACACAGAACCCACAGGGAACCAGCTAGATACAACTTTTGTGGGCAATGCTGGACCCTGAAACTGGAGCCACATCGTGCTCCTGTGGATGTTAGTCCTCCGCAGAGCGAGCACCAGCTCTGGGAGAAGCCAAGCCTGCTGCTAAGCAGGGCAAGGGTCATCCAGCTCCTTTACCAGACCCACAAACCAGCACAGGTTTGCTCTGTAACATGCAGGTTAAAGAGCACAACACCCAGTGGGTAAAAACACAGTGCTCACTTGCTGAGCGGAGGAAACCAGCACTGATGAGAGTGGGACCATCCTGGTACAGGACAGGACTGCACAGCAGAGCTTGTCTCCTCCCCAGCAGGCTCCCAGTGCCGAATTTGCTGCCCCATTCACGGGTGCTCTTGCTGGCACACAGACCCAGCTCACAGACAGGGTCGGCCCCAAGGGGAGGTCCCACGGGAGGGCAGAGGGAGGCCTGGCTGAGGGACACCAGGCAGAAGGGTGGCACCGACACATGTGGAGCTGCACAGTGGGAGGGCGGGGGGCAGCTGCCCTGCAGTGGGGATAGGACAAAGCAGTGCCAGCAAAGCCTTAAGGACTGCCTGGCACTGTTTCTCCAGTCCACTGGGATTGTGGTTCTGTAGCCCCAGGGAAACTGGCAAGGGGCTGTTGGTGAAACAAATGCTCCAGGTCCTGGGAACAGACCATCCGTAAAAATAACCATAGAAATTTCTCTTCTCTCTGATTACAAAGATACAAAAAGGTAGAAAACCCTCCCTGCCCCCATATCCTGGGCTCCATTTCTGTCCCCCTGCCACTGCCCACCCTCCACACATACACAGGCACACCCCACACATAAACAGCTCGCGGAGAAAGAGCTTGGCCCCAGGGGGTTGGAGATGCCACCCTCGCCCAGTACTACCTGTCACACCAGGCAGGTGAGGGAGAGCACGGCGGCAGCCAAGAGCCTGGAGGCTCCTGGCAGTGGGTGGTGTGGGCTGCTGGCCCCTCAGCCCACAGGGCAGGGGAAAGCAGGGTTGGTTTTGGGCCTCTGACAACCATCAGTTCTGGCCCCTGCTCCATGGGGATACCAAACCTCAGCTGGCAGTGCCTGGAGAAGGGCCCTGCTTCTTCCATCTCTCTTGCGGACAGCTTCAGCCCCTCAGGAATGGCCATCGTTTCTCATTACTCTTCTCAGAGGAAAGAAAAACAGCGTTAAGCCATGGCATCTCTCCTGGGCTCCAGCGTCCTTTCCCCGCTATGCCAGATGGGGACAGGGCAGAAAACCTCTTTGTGTCAGGGCAGGAACAACTGTCTCCAAGTCCCTGAGATTAGGGAAGAGGGAAGGAGGGATGGGGTGGGGTGGGAGCAGTACAAGCAGGGAGCAGAGCTAGAGGGAAAGAAGTGACATATTGGAACAGAGTGCCTGGGGAGAAACGTGGCTGGGGCAGGCAGGGCTTCCCTAGGACTTGGGCTCCCTCCTCTCCAGCCAGCCTGGCCCTTGCATACATCTGTTGGGACTTAGAGCCAGCACTGACCAAGGGACCAGCCAGGAGGCCAGCCTAGTTGCACAGAGCATCTTCCCCGAGTACCCACAGGCCACAGGCAAGGGCCATCATCTCTTGGGCACAGAGGACAGACTCACATACGCAGAGGCTTCTGCTTGTGCTGCACTACAAGCATCTAGAGCTGTCACACCTGAGGCTTCTCCCTGCCCAGTCACTATTCAGGACCAGGAAACACCTGCCACTCACCCGGGGAGCTCACCCTTACACAGCCCTCTCCCTCCACACTAAACCCCTTTGGGAAGAAGCCAGGCAGGCGGACGATGCACAAGATCAGCTGAACAAGACCTGGCTGAGGAAGGAAGGAAGGAACACACTTACTCTGAGTCTGGTGACAGCTCTGAAATGCTGTGGGAGGTGGCAGAGCGAGGTGTCGAGGGACACGCTGCAGAGGGCATCGAGGTCTGCATGGCAGAGGGGGTGGCGGTGGTCTGGGGGCCTGAAGGTGTGCTGGAAGATTGCACTGAAGCCAGGACGGAGGAGTTGAAAGAAGCAAGGATGGAAGAAAGGATATCCAACTGTTCAGTGGAAGGATGCCGGCTGGGAATGGCCTCCAGGTTCTCCCTAGAAGGCTGTCTCCTTGACAGCGGCTCCAGGCTTTCCCTAGACAGCTGCCTCCGAGAGAGACTCCCCAGGTTGTCCTGCGAGGGCTGCCTGCTAGGCACTGTGTCCAGAGGCTCTCTGGAATTAGATCTTCTGGACAGAAAGTCCAGCTGCTCCCTTGAAGCTTGTCTAGCTGATGCTAGCAGATCCCTTGAAGGCTGTTTTCTAGAAAGCAAATCTAGTTGCTCTCGAGAAGTATCCCGACTTGGCAACATGTCTATTCGGTCTCTGGACACTTGCCTACTTGGCAATGTGTTTAGCCACTCTCTAGAGACTTCCCTTACTGGCCCACAGTCTAGCTGCTCTCTTGACCCAAATCTGCAGGGTAAAGTGTCAAGGCAGTCTCTGGAGCCCTGTCTCCGGGGCAGCGTGTTCCCACGATCTCTCTGACTGGGCCTAGCAGCAAGTAGATCCAAGCTTTCCCTAGACGCATGCCTGCTTGGGATACTTTCCAGGTGTTCAGTAGACCCATGCCTGCTGGGGATAGTGTCCAGCTCCTCTCTGGACCCATGCCGACTGGGCAGAGCTTCCAAGCACTCTCCTGAGTTGTGCCTGCTCAGCTGCTCTCGGGACATCTGTCTCCTCATCAGCATGTCAAGCTGCTCCCGGGACGAGTACCGGCTGGCCGGCTGCGACAGGCTGCCAGCCCCAGAGTAGATCCTGCCATAGGAGGCAGCGGGGACAGCCCTGTGACCCAGCGTGGACGTCTTGTACCACGTCAGCTCATTGGTCATCCTGCCAACAGATGGCAAGCCCTGGAGAGTCGGAGGGTATTGGAGGCGGTTCTTCAAAATTCCTGCACCGGACAGAAAGAGAGGTCAAATATTTGCACAACAGCGAGAGGAGCAGGAAAACCAGGGAGGTAAGCCATGCCTCCCCAAGGGCACGGCCACATAGATCTGACGCTGAGCCTTCAGTCAACCTGAGACAGGCAAGGCCACCCTTGCCCGCTTGCTCCAGATTGTTGTTACCTTTTCTCTGCCGTTGGGTCTGGGTGAGGGAGTTCTCATCCCCACTGGTCAAAGCCAGGTCTGGCTGATTATTGTTGGCTGCATCCTTATTAATGTCAAATCCCAGCTTTCGCTCGGAGCCCCACTTCTGCAGGGAGCAGGGGTGAACCTCGCACTCGCCCAGAGCTGGCCAATACGACATGAGGTCATTGCCGTCCACGTCTGATGAAGGACACAGCAAACCAGGCCCCAGAGAAGAGGGAGAGAATATTTCCATGAGCAGCAATTGAGCCATCACAAGAAATGGCCTGACCCCCAGGGAGCTGAGCTCATCCTTTTCCCTGCCAGAGCCCCGGCACTTGCCTTTGGGAGTGGTGTTGGCAGGGTTAGTGAGGAGGCGTTCGCTGTGCGCCGCCCGCTTGAGCTGGCGCTGGAAGCGGCCCCGCAGGCGTACGTTCTCTTCGCTCTCCGAGGATGGGATGGAGAGGCTGCGCTCTTCATCCAGAGACAGGTCACTGTCCGAGTCCGAGTCCTGGTCTGTAGGAACACGGTGTGTCAGGGAGACATTTGGAATGAAGGTGGGAGAGGTTCCTGCTGGCAGCACCAGGGAGGCAGAACCGCCCCAGGATGACCATGCTTGTGAGAGTGCCTTACCCCTTGCTGCCCCTCCCTCAGCAGCAGCCTGTGCCAGTTCCTCTGGCCCTATCATCAGGTACCTGTGAGAGGAGCCCAGCTCCATCTCATTGCACCTCCCTGCAAGGAGGCTGCAAATAGCCCTAAGATCCCATCTGCCTCCTCTTCCAGGCTGAGCAAACCCACGTCCCTCAGCCTCTGCTTGCCTGTCCCACACCCCAGCCCCAGCTGGTCTAGCTCCAGTGAGTCAAATGTCTGTGCTGTACTGCAGAGCCCAGTGTCCCCAGAGATCCCACAACAGCCAATGTACCCTCTGTTGCCTCCCCCATTTCTACCCCCTTGGGGACTGGCTGTGCCCTTTGCCATCTGTCCAGGAGGAGGCTGTGCTAAATGACACAATGGCTGCCTCTCCCCGCCATGCACCATGTGACTGGAAGTCACAGCTGAACATGGGGTGGAAGATGTAACCATACAGCCAGAGCCAGCACCGGGACGAACTTCCCAAACCCAGGAACAGGGCTGAGCCTTACCTCCTCCAGCATCACGGTGGAACATTGCCACGTCGATGTCCGTGGGGCCGGCGTGAGCCAACAGGCTGTGATCCAGGGCCGAGCCCTGACGTGCTGCCACGTTGTCTCTGAAAGAGAGGAGGCCCGAAGTGTCACAGTGGCAGGAGCCTCTGGCTCTGCCCAGGCCCTGCTGGCCCCCAGAGCCCCGCTGCTCCCTACCTGAGGTAAGCGCGCTGGCTGGAGTGGGTGCGGGCGGAGCGCACGCTGCTCACCGAGGACACTGTGGAGGCCCCCAGGGTGATGCGGATGAGCCCGCTCTCCTCAAACAGTGCTGTGTTGTTGTAGGCGCTGGGGCCCTGGGGAGGAGGGAGAGGGCGCGTGCCCTGTTAAGGAGTTGCCACGGCAGCCCAGGCCAAGTGGGGACAGCGCTGTCGGCTCCTGTCCCAGACATGCAGCCTGAGCCCAGCGCCCCGGGCTGCTCTGCCCTCGCCCACCTGTGTGCTCCTCGTGGCCTCCTCGCTCTGCCCCTTCTTGCTGAGGCAGGCCAGCTTCCATGCCTCTCGCACCTCCTCATTCAGTACACAGAACAGGACCAGCACTGCCAGGCCCTGTGGGGAGAGATGCCATGAGAGACAGCCCTTCACTGCCATCTGACCTTCTTGCCAACAGTGGGACAGTCCCTGGCTCCTCCAGAGTCCAGTGTGGCCACCCGGACTGGGATGCACCAAAGACCCCCAATACCAATGAGAGCTAATACCCATAGTGGCTGTGGGTGGGGGAGGAAAGGGTGGAGTGTCCTCCTGTCTGGCAGTGGCCAAGGAGCAAATGGCAGGGTCTCCTGCAGCAACACCAGCCACAGTGGTGGGAGAAGGTTGGCAGGGTGCTCCTATGGATCATTTTGGGTGTCCAACACCTCCATCACATGCTGTTCTCTTGCTCTGCCCTCTCAGGACATGGAGGCGCCTTCCCTCCAGATGGTCCTTGCTATCCCTTGGATGTCACCTCTGAACCAAATGCCTTGCAGCCACCTCCTGCTCCGTGTGACTGCTCACCACAGGCACAGCAGCAAGGACTGGCAGGAGTCACTGAATGTCACAGAGGTGACAGCAGAATGGACAAGGAGCTCAGCGAGACGTTGGGAGCTCAGCACAGGGCACCCACTCTCCACAGATGGCCATGGGGACCACAGGGATGCTCTCCCAGGCTGACCCCTGCCCTCCCCAGCAGAGGCCAGGCAGTTACCTGGAGGCTGCAGAGGACAGTGTAGAGGTAGTGGAAAGCCAGGACACTGTTGTTGACAGCCAAGAGGCCAAAGAGCCAGGTAGTGCTAATAACTAGAAGCAGAACAAAGGAGCTCCGTAACGTCATGCTGGAGAGAGAGAGACAGACAGGGACACAGACACACACCGAGAGGTTAGTGCGTACTGTTATCTACAGCCTAGTGCTCAGACAGAGATCCAGAGGGGAAAGCTCCTGCTGAGTGCCCAGCACTGCAGGCACATCCCCACGCACTGGCCCAGCTCCCCCTGACTCCCAGGCCTTCCCTTCTGGATCACACATGGCAAACACAGGGGCCCAAATGACACAGGTCATTTAGAGCCACAGGGAGCTGAGCCATGCTCCAGGGCTGGCTCAAGAGGGAGTGGGGAAAGGTCTCAGGAGCATGTAGGAGAGGAAGAAGCAGGTGCTCATAGCTGACAAGGGCTGAGTGCTGAATCCAAGCAGACACAAGAGGTGGCTGTGAGGGCAGGTGGTGAAAGGGGACCAGCTGGTAGGTCAGTGTGGACATGGGAATGTAGGAACAAGAGGAAAAGACACAGTTTAGGAAGGGTTAATATGGCTGGCAGGTGTGGGAGAGGAGAGTGGCTGCGAGGCTGACACTGATGCACAGAGGGGCCCTCGGCGATGGTAGAAGAAGGAGGATGGTCACTGAAAATGCTAAAAACCACGAGCTGCCAGAGCTCTGCTGGGAGTTTGGCCACTAATACTCACAGAACCGATTTCTTCTTGGTCTCCTTTTGGCCTGGGGAACAGGACATCTTGGCCACAAGCAGGAACATGACCCCATTCATCTGAAAGCGTTGGCACTGATTAGAAGCTGTGCCAAGGGCTGGCTCTGACCTGACCTCCCCAGTGCAGACTCCAGGTCCGCCAGGCCCTGCAAACATCCCCTCCTTTCCCCTTCGTGCCCAAGCCATGGCCTCCCCCAGGTTTGGCTGGAGTGAGGAGGGACAAAAAGAGGGCCTCTAACTGAGGGAGAGGGACACAGAGAATGGGACAGGCAGTGGGCAGCCAAGGAGGGGCGAGTGCCCATGGTGCAGAGAAGGGAGGCAGGAGAGGGTTGTGGGTGAAACAGGACAGGGTCTTACCACAATGACGACAGTAATGGGGCCTGCAAAGCTCCAGATCAGCTTATCATGAATGGAAATCCAGCAGAAGTCAGGGTTCCCGTAGCCCTCAGGATCCAGGCCAACGGCCAGCCCTGCAGGAGGAAGGGAGAGGTCAGGTCCAGACCCAGCAGCCTTGGACTTGTCCAAACCATGTCAATCCCATGCCAGCACTGTGAGCAGTGAAGGGGCTTTCTCCCTGCTCCTTGCCTTGTGCACAGGCTTCCCCACCACAGGGGGAAGGAGTCAGGACTGTGAGACTCAGCAACAGGGACTTTATTTCCTTTTCCTCAGGTGTCCCTGACACAACCCAGTCCAGGAGGCATTCACTGCCAGTAACAGGTCACCCAAGTATACAGGCTTGGGAAAACACAAGAGACTTTAACTACAGGTCCTGAGGAGATGTGCTGAGAAATTACTTCTCCTTAGGAGGCAAGATGACAGCCCTTGATATGTGGTCCCCTGACCACCACAACACTGCTTGCTGCCAGCACTGCTGACCATAGCAAGCCCACCCTCAGCTCTCCACACTGGATGAGTTGAGCAACACGAGGTGGTCAGGAGGCTGCTGAGAAGCAGCACGGCTGGTTTGGGCACGGCTGTAGCACAAGCAGCTCTTACCAGTGATGATGGCAGGCACTCCCCAGCCGATGGCGTAGTAGAAGCGCATGGCCCCGAAGTTGACATTGCGGGCTTCGGTCTGCATGCGGTAGATGTGGAGGCCCTGGACGAAGAGCCAGGCGAAGGTGGAGAGGAAGAAGCAGTGGAGGAGGATGGCAATCACAGTGCAGAGAAACTGGGGAGACAAAAGCCACTCAGAGATGGTCCCACTCTGCCAATGCTAATGGCATCATCCACACCTCACCCTCACCCCCACAGGCAAGCTTGTTCAAGACCACAGACCTGGTTCTCAGTACGGTTGATACCCAGGAGAAAGAGCAGCTCAGAGAAGAAGAGGGTGACTGATATGTTGGAGTGGATGCCACGTGTGTTGGACTTGAGGCCTTTGAGGCAGGTCAGAAATGAGAAGGTCAGCAGCAGAGACACCAAGGAGACAGACACCAAGGAATAGGTGACGATTGCCAATGTCTCCAGGTCACCTTCCAGTTGCTGCAGCAGCAGAGAACCAAAGGCAAATAGCAGTGTTAGAGGCAAACACAGGAAGCCTGCAGAACTTTCAAACTGTATTTGTGTCCCACAAGGAATTTTTTGCCTGTGCCCAGGACATTTTCTGCCTGTGCTGGGACCCAGCAGCTAACAGTCCCCACCATCACCCACAGCCCCACAGGCTGAGGTTACCTCTCGGTGTGAGCTGTCCATCAAAACCCCAAAGGTGCCAAACTGGGAGCACTGGCAGTGGACGTGGGTGGTGTTTCGGTACACGAGCTCGCAGTCCCTGGCTGTCCAGAAGCCAGAGGGATTGGTCCTGCAGCCACCAAAAAGCAGAGTGCACTTAGGAGAGAAGACACACAAATGTGTGCGTGGGGAAGGAACTGCAGAGAAGAGGGGTGACTGACAAGGCTCTTCTGCCAGCAGATACAACTGTTCTCCTAAAGCTGAAGTACTGAAGCCAGAGAGTGGATGTGGCACTGAGGGGAATGGATTAGTGGTGGACTTGGCAGTGCTGGGTTAACGACTGGACTCAATGATCTTTAAGGTCTTTTCCAAATTAAATGATTCTATGACGCTGCTGTGCCCTCCCAGCAGAAACAAACCCCACGGGAGAGGGAGGAAACCCCCACATCCCAGTGCTGCTCAGGGAAACTTGGGGAATGAGGAGGTGTGTGGGGAAGGCAGCTCAAAGAGAGTGACCTGGCCGTGCTCGACTCACGGGTTGGAGTGATTCCACTGGACGCAGAGAGGTTTGCTCCTGTTGGTTGTCTCCAGCAGGTAAAATTCCAGCACCAGAGGGGTGTCCAGGGGTCCTCGCAGGAAGGTGTGATTGCTGAACACAGACACACTCACGATGGGGGAGTTCATCACAGGATTCTTGGGGAGCCTGCAAGGAGCAACAGAGCTCTATCATCACTATCACTGTGCGTGGCAGCTGCCAGAGACTTCTCAGGTGTCCTGCTCTGACATCTCAGAGGGAAGAGCTCTGCCCAGTCCACAACGAGGGGCTGGGAAACGTGGCACAGAGCAACACCAAGGCTGGGAATCAAACCCTCTCTATTGCAGACAGACTTGGCAAATGCCAGAGGTAACAGAACCGAGTCCAGCCAGCCCCTCTCCACTGGTGCTTGTGGGGGCAAAGGGGAGGAGGACGTACCTGACGCTGCGGCGATCCACCTGGTAACGTGCGGGCAGCAGCCCCCCGAGGGTGCGGTACATGATGAGGATGACCACGGTGAGAGTGGGCTCAGGCTCTGGCAGCACCTGCCTCGGGGAGGAGTTCTCCACAGTGTAGTTCCCTTCACCCCCAGCCAGCGTGGGCACTGCTGTGGGGACAGCTGGGGCACACAAGGGGGTGGTGAGAACACACACACACACACAGAGACTGCTCTGAAGACGATTTGCAAGGCCATCAGGAGCCTTTGGGATGTGGTAAAGTCTAAAGCTCAGGCTGTCAGGGTTGGCTCTTGGACCTCTGACAAAGCCAGGTCTCAGTAGGGTATTTGCAAATTAAATGGCTTTTAAAGGTCCATTCCAACCCAAACCATTTTATGATTCTACATCTTTCCTGCCAGCTGTACCCACCCATGTTGTTTCTTGAGTGGTGCTCACATGCTCACCTTCAGCTTTCAGGGGGCTCAGCACCGACAGTGGCAGCACAACGTGGGTGTGAGGGTCCCAGGCGGGCTGGCCCCGGAAGAGGCTGCTGTGGTAGCGAGGGTAGCGCCGGCGGATGTGGGAGTGGTTCTCCATGCGATCGATGCTCAGCACTGTGGAGGAGCAAGGCAGGGAAAGTCAGCTCTAGGATGGACACCTGGAGAGCAACTGTGCTCCAGGGCACCCCAGGATTCAAGTCCCTGGCAAATGGACCATACGAGCCACAGGCAGGGTTGAGGCTATGACCTGTGTTTAGGCATGACACAAAGATCTCAGTACCCACAGTGCTCCTTCTCAGCCCAGATCCTTGCTCTGCCATAGGGCAGACTGCTCCTGCCACCAAGGCCAGCTGCTTTTTCACTAGAGACTGGGAAGTAACTGGGAAAAGGCAGCACAATCCTGGCTCTGCTGGCTCTTGGAGGTCAGCTAGTCCAGGCAGGGATGGGACCAGGACATCTCTCACAAATGCCTCCCCACGTTTGAGAGAGCCACCAAGGACATTATCAGCACACTCCCTGAGATGCAGTGAGATGAGAAGGGAGCAAGGTGTGATGGAGGGGTGTCTCTGCACCACCCAGCCAGCCTCAGCCCCAGCCCCAGCCAGCTCCTACTCACTGATGTTGGGGGTGACGACACCGACGGGGTTGAGGTAGGTGAGTTTCATGTTGCTGGCCAATGTGCCCGAGTAGTCCCGCAGCTGCTCCATGAGGCTGGCGCTGCCGTGCTCCCCGTGTGGCAGCATGGCCCAGTGCTCCCGGTTCTCGGGCGCCAGCACAGAGCTGCCTGCACGCAGCAGGTTCTGAATGGGAGGGACGTGAGGGCAGAGGGTGAGCATGGCCTTTGGGCCTCTCCCGACCACCCCCAGACTGTGGCACTGTGCTCTCTGCACAAGGGCTCTGGGAAGAGAGGTACTTTCTATTATGATGGGCCCCCACCCTCCATGCTCATCAGCCAGTGCCCTACAGAGAGATCTTCCCTGTACCCGTGCCATGAGGGATGTGCCAGCAGCAGTAAGACCTCCCTTTGCCTTCCCAGGCTGAACAAACCCAGTTCTCTGCCTCTCCTCATCCACTCTTTGCTCCAGCCCTGACCACGCAAGCCTTGCTTCCCTGAGCCGCTGCTGGTGTGGACTGAAGAGCCCAGTGCTCCTGACAGGGTCCCGCCACATCATCAATCCCCTCAGAAACACAGGGTGGCTGCTAAGAGAAACAGCATCAGAAGCCACTCTGATCTGGGGGAAGGACTCACCTCGTTGAAGTGGGCGTCCTGTGTAGCTGTCAGGCCAAAGCCGCGCTGCTGGCTCTCGAAGGCCATGAGGCGGGACAGCAGGCGGAAAGCAATGTGCACATCATTGCCAAAGTAGTGGTCCATGTGGTCAGTCACAGCCCGGAGCCGGTGGGCCAGCTTCTTGGCTTCAATTGTGTTCAGCTCAGTCTTGTTCCTCTCCAAGCCCTCCAGCTGCCAGTGGGGAGAAAAGAGGGGGTTAAACAATTCAGCAGGTTCCTTACCAGAAAACTGGGATGCTGCAGGCCCTGCTGGACACAGAGGTTATTTCTGAAGCCATGGACACTCACAGTGGGGGTCACGAGAACAGGGAGCACATGTGGCAGACAACCAGCCTCCAGCAACACACCAGGGTCTGTACTGGCCCAGCTAACCCAGTACCCTACATGACAGAGGCCAAGGAGATAAAGGACAGGGCAAGGCCCTGGCAATACTTCCCTGGAAACTCTCCTGGCTTCAGTTTCAGGCCAGCCTAGATAACATGTAAGTGTTGAATACTCTTACCTGGATATTTCAAAGGGATTTGTCCCTGACAGAATCTGGGGGCTACAGGGGTCCCATGGAGCAGACATCCCACCAGCTTCAAACCACTCAGCCCTGCTCAGGGTTATTTTTTTTCCTCTCAAATACTCTGGCAGGACACAGGTCATTTCTGAGGGGGACACAGATTAAATGAAGCCAAGTGAACTTAGACCACTGCTCCCACAGGATGGATTTGGGGGAAGGAGATCAGAAGAGAAAGGTGCTGAACACTGTGGCAAGGCCTTCTTGTATTCCAGGCACCCCTGGAGAGCTGAGTGCTTTGAATTCTGGCTGTGAGCCCTTGTTCAGAGGGCTCCTGCTCTGTCAGGGCTGCAGAGCTGAGAGGATTACCAGCACGGACAGCTCCTTGAAGGCAGGCGAAGTGCAGTTGAAGAGATCTGGCTCCAGCCAGCCCTTCTCCTCATCACAGTGTCTGATGGCTGCACCTAAAACAAGGAGGAAGGGCTTGTTGGCAATTCAGCACGGGAGACATGGCTGCCCTGCTGCATCCTCCCAGCAGGGATCCTCTGCACCAGCTAATCCCAAAGAGCAGCACTGACAAGTGATGGGGAGGGCCTGTAACACCCCAGGGCCATCGTCCTGCTTTGCACCAGTGCAACCCCTTCTACTCTTGGTCTGTAATACCACAGCAGGCTGCTGCCATCCCCTCCCTTCAGGAGCTGGGTGCCTATGTGTGCTTTGGGGCTGCATCACACCAGGTGCCATCACACAGGATTGCAAAAAAGGACTAAGTGACCTGGCAGGACCCAGGCTGGAAAAGCCCCAGGGGACACGACTGTGTCCTTAGGCACATCTGACCCCAAGCTATGGAAGCCCAGGCAGCTCTAGGTATCCCCCAGCTGACAGCCTGCAATGCCTGCTGCGGTCCTGCTCTCTCTACGGGGCAAAGTCACCCCAGGAACACAACAGCCCTGCTGCTGGGCTGGAAAACCAGCCCCTGAGATGAGCCCCTTCAGTCAAGGGGGATGGAGCAGTGGGATGGTGGACCCCAGCAGGGAGGATCCAGCAGTGTGCGTTCAGTATCCACTGCCAGCCCCCAATCCCTGGCTGGAGCCCAAGCACTTGTGTACAGCAAGGGAGTTTCCAAAATTGAATGGGATGAGATGTTAACCACCACCAAAAATGCTGCTAAAGCCAACACAGAGAAAAGTGTTCTTGGCTGGGAGTGTCACCACAAACACTGCGAGCAAGAGAAACTGGGCAACCCCGGTGTAGCCAGCAGGACTGTGGAACAGGTCCTCCTGGGGACAGCATCAGGGCACAGGAGCCCACCCAGGTGCCCACGGCTGGGAGAGGAAGCTTGGAGCAGACTCCAGCTGCTGCTCAGAAAAGCCCCAGTGACAAGCGTGCCCCCTCCCACCACCTCCAGCTCCTAGCAGTCCTCCCAGCCACCCTTCTCCCAGCTGCAGAAGCACAGGGACCACTGCCATTGCAGCAGGGAGCAGGAAGAAAAAGGAAGTCTCCATACTGATGGCATTCCACTTGCACAGAACAGAGATTGACTCAGATGCAGATCGGGGCAGGATCTGACCCCCAGGTCCCTGTGCCTTCCCCTGCCAGCCAGGCAGAAGGAACAGGACCTTGTGCTGTGCCTGCCCATCAGTTCCTGCCCCCATCCTACCACCTCCCACTCAGTTTCCCCTTCTTCCACCCCACAGCCATTCCTCCCTGGCCTCACCACCCACTGTCCACCACCAGCTCCTTCCCCACCCAGCCTGAGCAAGCAAGAGCCGTCCGGGAGCCAGCATCCATCCCAGCCGGGGAGCAGAGCACAGACCCCCCCAGAGCCGACACTGCAGGCTCGGCACAGCGGGTGGCAGGGGCTGCATGCGGCTGCAGCTGGGCTTGTGCTGGTTAGTGAGCTGGGAGCAGGGAACAGTGTGTAGGAGCAGTGAGGCCAGGCAAAGCATTGGGAAGACTCTTGGCAGCTCCAGAAGCGGTGGGGAAAGCGCAGGGGTGTGCAGGGTGTCAGGCAGGGAGCAGGGAGGGAAAGCCGTGTGGCGCAGCCCTTGCAGCAGCACAGGGGGAAGGAGATGGGAACAACCTTACCTGCACCCCTCAAGCCTGAGCACGGAGGGCGAGAGAACCGGGGAGAGAAGCGACAACAGTTAGGAGCCGAACCTGCCTCCTCCTGGGGCGAACGGCTGGAGAAGGACAGGGTTTGTATTGTCCCCTGGGGCTCGCACTGCCCTACACTCCCAAACACCCTGCTGACACCTCTTCTGTTGCTGAGGACAGCTTTGCCTCCTCCAGCTCAGAATGCTGACTCCTACCCAACATTCACCTGACAGCACACTGTGCCCCGTTTCCCTTGTAGGGCACACGGGGATGGGGCTGGTGGAGCCACAGCAAGGCACTGTGGGTGCTGTGCCCAGCCTGACCTCAGCCTCAAGCCTGGTGAACCCAAAAAACAGCAGGAAGAGGATGGGGACCAAGACTGAGGGAACAGCACAGCCCCATGGCTGGTGATGGGTCTTACACCCCACAGCTTGCACCCAACCCCAGTCCCATGGGCAGCACCCTCTGCTCTCTGTTCTTCCCCAGGCTGTGGCGTTTTCTCCTCCAACTTCCTTCTCCCAAACTTCAAGCCCAGCTGAACAGGACTGGGGTAGTGCAAGAACATCGTGATATTGCCAGGGCTGCTACAGGACAGCCAGGCTGCCCCTCCCCTCTCCATCACGTCCCCCACTCACCCAAGGAGCCTTTGGGACACAGCACTGCAGCCGAGAAGCCAAACTTGGTCTGGGGCCACCACACACCCGCCTTCAGGCTTTTGGGGCAGCCGTCATAGAGCACTGTGGGGACACACCGGTCACAGGGCCGGGCCACTGACACTGAGCCCTGCGGCACCAGCTCCCCACACTCCCGTGCCCACACTCACCCTCGCAGCCACTGGGTGTCACCTCGGCAAAAGGGCTGTCACAGCTGTTGCACTGGCGGCCAATGACCCCAGGCCGGCAGTGGCACCGGCCCGTCTCCCTGTCACAGGAGCGCGAGGTGGAGCCCACTGGGTAGCAGTCACAGGGCAGGCAGGTGTCACTGCCTCTGGGGCGGTAGTGGAAGTCCTAGGAGGAGATGGGGACAGTCATCAGAGAGCCCACTGGGACAGCAGCCGGGGCTGGCTGGGGAACCCCTGGAGCCAGAGAAGGTCGAGGCTCTCCTGCTTTGCAAGCACCCCGCTGCCCCCATCACCACCACACTGGGGCAGGAAGGCTGTACAGAGGAGCTGAGCAGGGATCCAGCCCAGAATCGGGCACACAAAGTAGGGCCTGGGCAACTGCCAGGCCTTTGGAGGGGACAAGGAACAGCATCAAGAATAAGCAGGGTTTCAGGCAAGCCATGGTCCATGTCCCCATTGGCACAGTTGCCCCTCACCTTGCAGTGGCACTGCCCGTTGGTTTTATTGCAGTCGGGGTCAAAGCCCTTGTTCACATCACAGTTACAGGGCCCGCAGGTGGGATTTCCCCACCAGCCCTTCGGACACTGCTGGTCCATCCTAGGGAGAGAAATACCTTTGATGTTACAACAACCAAATTCCCCAGGCCTTGTTCTGCCAGCAGTCCAGCTGCTCAGCAGCTCCAAGGAGGCAGGTGGCACCGAGAGGTCCCTGGCTACATAACCAGGATGAGAGGCCAGCATGGAGCCAGGCACAAAGGCCATGGTCCTGCCCTGTATCTCACCTGTGCTCGCAGTACTGCCCAAAGAAGTTGCCACTGCACTCGCACACGTAGCCCAGGGGTGAGCCTGGCTTGCGGCGACACACAGACTTGTTCTTGCAGGGGTTGAGGTGACACACATCCACACAGTCCCCTCCGTAGTACCCTGAGGTGTGGACACAGAGCACCATGTAAAGCAAATACCTTCTCCCTGAGAGGTGATGGAGTACCGAGGAGTGAATTCAGGGGGCTCAGGAGGGATTCTGCCCTCCAGAAAAATTGATGAGTGTCTGACAGGGACGTGACTTGCCCAAGGCATGGACAGGAGAGCAGTCACAGGCAAGGAGGGAGTCACAGGGGGAGAGGAGAAGATAAGCAGGCACGAAGAGCAGAGCAGTGGCAGGGTGCTGCAGGTCCTACCTGGCTGGCAGACACAGGAGTAGCTCTGCCACTCATCCTTGCAGATGCTGTTGGCTGGGCAGGGGTTGGAGTCGCAGGGGCTTGGCACACTGCAGCCAGCCTCCACCCGCAGGGCATGGCTGGGCTTGGGCAGCACGGTCCCAGTGACACTGTCACCCAGTCGCACACCCTGCAGTGCAGGTGACAAACTCACAGTGAAGCTAGGACAGACACATGAGGCTCCAGTGCTCCTGCCTTCCACAAACCCCCAGCAGCAGCCACTCCCCATCCTCCCTATTTAATGCTACCCCACGGCACCTCAGAGCCTTGAATGCCCAGAGAGAGAGTGACACCAGCAGGATGGATGCTGGCAGCAGTTGCCAGACTTGCATTTCCAACTCTCCACGTAACAGACCCGCTGAAAAGGGAAGGCTCAGAGCAATGGACTCACCTGTATGCAGCCCCTCAGCCCATTCTGCACCTCGCCAGAGCCCAGGACTCCCCCCACATGCAGGTGTTTCACCTTCAGGCCATGCAGTTCATTTCCCACAACCACCGTGTCCTGCAGAAGGAAAGGGAGTAACATGAGGCAACGGGCACCAGCCCTGTCCCGGCCCTCTCAGGGGGTGCAGAGGCACAGCCCCACCTGTGTTTGCCAAGCATCCCCCACAGTTCCTGTCCTCGTGCCAGGGTCTTAAGCAGCACCTACCTGGTAGAGCCCAAAGTCCAGGGTCAGGGTGATGACATAGCGTGAGTCCCGCCCGCTGTGGACGTCCCGCAGCTCCAGCTGGAGGTCGTGCCATTTCCCATCACTGAGCTGCAGCTGGTCCAGGAGGAGGCTGGTGCTGCGCCCGGACCCCCTGCTCACCATGAAGGAGAGCAGGCCCCCAGCCAGCTGCAGAAAGGGAACAGCAACGCCAGCAGTGAGCAAAGACCTCATCAACTCCGGCTCCTTCCAGCCTACCCCCCATCGGAGCATGGGGAGGGAAATCCATCCCTGATAGATGCCTGTCCCCCCAACGACCCTCTGCTTGGGATGGAGCCAGCAGGGAGAACAAGGTCCCCATGCTCTCCTGGGGCAGACAGCAGCAGAGGCTGGGCCACGGTGCTGTGGCTGAGGCTGTGGCCATACCTGGCAGAGCAGGGTGGTGTACTGGCCTGCATGGGCCTGCAGCAGCACCCCATCCTGCTGGCGTGTCCGAAACGCCAGCCCCAGGTACCACGGCACCGAGATCTTCACGTCCGTCTTGAAGTCCCAGGTCAGGACACTGTTGCCCTGAAAATAGTGGGCATGGTGCATGGCTGGAAAGGAAAGTGGAGGTGAGGAGAAGGGATGGGCACTTCACAGGGAGCACTAGATGCAGGGACAGCAGAGTTAGCTCATCTCACATGGATCCATTACTCTGCTTCCACAGCAACCCCAGCACAGCCTTGCACATACCCACCCTGCCTGTGCCCAGCAGTGCCCACTCACTCACCATGGCGGCAGTCCTTGCCCCCAAAGCCAACAGGACAGAGGCAGGAGTAGGTCCCCCAGCTGACAGAGCAGGTGCCTCCGTTCTTGCAGGGGCTGGAATCGCAGAACGTGTGTTTGGCATGACAACCTGGAGGTATCAAAGTCACCGGTATCAGCCTCCACCAGCTCACCACCTCCCCCAGTCCACATGGAAAGGCACCACTGCCTGCTGGCCTTTTCCCCGGCTGTCAGAGGGGCAAGCCCAGCTGCTCAGTCTCTCCACACAGACCCTGCCTGCTCAGCGATGAGGGTTAAGGCTGTTGCTGCTCCTTATGCCAGAACAAAGATACTGGACTGATGATCCAGCATCTCTCAGGCCAGCCAGCTCAACAGGCTCTGTGCTTGGGATCAGGGGACATTACCGGAACATTAGCTGAGGTGGGCATTGGATCATTTAGGAGGACCTGAAGGCCTTGTTCTCCAGGGAGAAGCTGCTCAGCTCCAGCTGTGGTGCCACGATGCTGTTACAGCCCAGCAGCACCGCTGTGTGAGGAGCAGCAATTCCCAGGGCAGGGGCCAGCAAGAGCCGAGGCGCTGGTACCTGCAGCAGTTCCGTTGTTGGCGATGTAGGAGGCCAGGTCGATGCGTTTGCTGTCGATGAACAGGTCTCTCATGCATCCCACAAAGTCCCGGTGAGTGATGGGGAAGTTTTCCGGCAGGTTGGGGACCCCTCCAAGGAGCAAGGGACCTGTGAGGTCCAGGGACCTACAGGATCAGAAGCCCAGAGCTTTAAGAGGTACAGCAACCTCACATCGGCCCAGCCAGCTCCCCCGTGCACGGGGCTGGGAAGCAGACATCCTCAGAGACAGGCACACACAGCCAAGGTCCCAGATGTGAAGGCCTGGCTCCTCAGGGGACCTCTCCCCACCGCAGCAGTTCCAAGGAACTCACTTTTTCGAGCTGGTCTGCACACCTTCTGCAGCACAGGAGTAGTTCCCAATCTCGCTGCCGAACTGCAGGGCCACTGAGGCATCACATTCATCTATTGTCAAGATGGCCACCTTGTCCTTGGAGGGGCCCTGCACCACCCCCAGGGTGCTGACCTTGGGCTGAAAGCAAATGCAGGGTGTCAGCAGCACACATGCCCCAGACCCAAGCACCCAAGGGTTCACACAACAGCAAGGAAAGGCCTGAGCACGGTCCAGGCTCGGCTGTGCTCCTGGAGGCGTGAGCAATGCAGGAGGGAAACCTCCAGCCGAGCCCAGCAAGCAGCACCAGAGAGGGACACGGGCAAGGACACTGCATGGAGTGCATTCCTGCAGCCTCCAAGTGAGGTCCTGAGTGCCAATCTGTCCCTGTACCCAGCTGTCTGCTCTACTGCGTCCATCCCTAAGGGCTGAAAACCTCCTCTACCTTCTCTCCAGAGCTCTGGCCATGGGACAGAGCCAGAGAACAGGAGAGTCAGAGCTGCTCACTCGTGGGGAGAGAGAGCCCCGAGTGTTGGGGACAGCTGGGGCACACGTACCTTGTTGTAGTAGCGGAGCTGCAGCGTGTGCCACTGCCCATCACTCACACCCCCCGGCAGGTAGGGGCTCACCACCGTGCTGGACTCTCCTGAGGAGACAGGGATGATGGCAGGCTGAGGGAAGCCAGACAGCCCTCAGACATTCCCACCCTTCTTGGGCACCAAACTCACTGTGCTGCTGATGGCCTTGTGAAGCTCATAGTGACACAACAGGACAGAACAGCAGCAGAGAAACCAACAGGGTTTGTCCTGCTCACAAACCACACTCCTAAGCCCGGGGAGAGTCCTGAGACACACAACTCACCCCCTGTGCTATCCATTGATGCTCATCAACACTTCTCAACCCTGCTTCCCTTAGCACAGGCTCCATCCAGGGCAGCACTCTGCTCTCCCCACTCAGCACAGGTCTTTTCACAGCTCCCATGACACAAATCCCACAACAGGCAGGGCCAAGCGTACCCGTGGAGTATTTCAGCTGGACCTGCCCCTGGATGATCTCCACTGCCAGGAAGTCGTGCCTCTCATTCAAGCGCCCGTTGTAGAGCAGGAGGCCGCTGGGCTCCACAGTGCTGAACCTGGGGCAGGAGAGGAAGAAGGAGGGCAGGGTGTGTGCAAGGAGCACGTGGAGATCCCCTCTCTCCCGTGGCATGCACCACTATCCCAGCACAGTGACACTAAGAACCTGAACATGGGGGCCTGGCATGGAGGCAGAGAGCTGGCAGCAGCGGAGGGCAGAGGCACTGCAGGAAGGGATGAGCTGATGCCAGCGCAGATTCAGAGCCCTTTGGCTAAAGGTGCCAGGGCAGCCCCATGGGGAAGCAAAGCCAGTAACATAGGGGTCGGGAGAGCATCAGGCAGTTCCTGGGCTGGCCCAGCGTGCTGGGCACAAGAGCCACCAGAGCAGGGCCAGGTGAACCAAGGACGCCGGTGTGCAGCGGGGGAAAGAGAACTCACGAGAGGGCAAGGGTGAGGTGGAAGCGCTGGCGCAGGCCCCGGAACATGATGAAGGATCGCGGCGGGAAGGAGCGCGTGGACACCTCGCAGAAGGGCGTCTCAAAGCCACCCGCCGGGCACTGGCAGCGGAAGNTGCCGCCGTTGCGGCACACGCCGGGCACGCACCGCCCCGCGCGGCTGTCCACTTCACAGTTCTCGCCTGCGGGAGCAAGGCCACGGGCTTGGGATGTGTACACAGCAGCCACCCATGTGCTCCTTGTCTGGGGAATGCACACCTCAGCCTGGATTCAGGACAGGGCAGCTGAGGGGAAGGTGTCTGTGGAGCGGCTGGGGGCCAGTGAAGGATATGACAACCCAAGTGTTACCCAGGTGTCCCCCACAGTAGCCAGTGAGCTAGCAACCACTGCCAGCCCAGCACGAGCCACTGGGCTGGATGTGATGCCAGCTCTGGCTGAAGGGGCAACTTTGGATCCAGTACGGCATGGGAATGGGACAGGAGGGCACTGGCCACAGCTGGGCTGCACAGTCCTAAGGATGGAGAAGCAAGCCAGGGAAGTCCTGGTAATGCTGAGAGTGCCTCCTTGTGCCAGGCCACCACACGGACCTGGGACAGGCATCTCAGTCTTGTCTCTGAGGTGTGGGGACAGCCCAGTGCCACTGAGCTCCCATCAATAGCTATAGAAGTAGCACGGTGAGCCTCCAAACACTGCATGCAGGAGCAAAAGCCAAGTGGGAAACAGCCCCATGAAGGACAACAAATACCCTTGCACCTTGCTGGCATGGGTAACAGGGCTTCCCCATGCCAGCTCGACAATGCAGCGCAGGGCATCTGTCAGCCCCTTTTCCTGTGCTATCCCCACAGCACCCAGGGAACCACTCAGATGCAGTCCTATGCCCCAGGCCCTGCGCCCATTACTTGCTCCGTGATACACAAGGAGGATGAGGAGACAGCATGAAGTGACAGGCAAATGAGCTCATTAACCCTTCTGCTAATGGCTGTTCACGCTTCAAATGCTGGGGGTTAATTACCACTGACTCTGCTTATCTCACCAGGAGCCACTGACAGGAGAGCTCCAGGCAGCCATCTGCTGCCATGCTCCCTCCCGGCAGTGAGAGCAAGGCAGGGGATCCCTCCTCAGTAGCCATAAGACACCTCCCCTCACCCCCCAGTTGCCACTTCTCCACAGCCTGTTGGGAACTTGTGGCAACAAGACACTGGACTGTGAATTCCCCCCCAGCCAGGACCAGATCTGCCTGGATCAGATCCTGCCTGGTGGGACACCTAGACCCAGCCTCCCCTTCTGTTCTGGGTGGGCTGCAGCTTACCCACTGCACATGGGGCCAATGTGGCTCCACACCTCTGCCAGCCCAGCTGAAGACTGGCACAGGCTGAAACCAGCAGACGGACTCCAGGGGTCCCAGAGCCCATCACCCTCCTAGCATGGGGCACAGCCAAGAAACCTCCTGTTCCCCAGCCCAGCACAGTCCAGCTTAGTCCTCCTGCTCTGTGAAAAGGGGTGGGAAGTGATGGCCAGGGTCCCCAAGAGTCCTCCATGCCAACTCCCTACAAGACAGATTTCTATGGCAACCCCAGCCCTGCACATGCAGCACCATGGAAACACGGAGAGCTGGGAGCAGAGCTGGACCTCTGCGGACACAGAGAGGCTCTGACACCCACTGCCCTGCTGGGAAGACCACCTGCCACGGTGACAGCAACGCCAAGGGACCCGCTCACCCGTCCCCCAGGGCCCCAGCCCCAGCACTCACCGCTGAAGTGCTGGTGGCAAACACAGGTGTATCCCCCCTCCTTGCGGGTGCAGATCCCCCCGTTCAGGCAGGGGTTGGAGTAGCACAGGTTGATCTCCGTTTCGCAGTAGTCCCCGGTGAAGCCCTGGGGACAGCGGCAGCGCAGGCCGGTGATGGGGTGGATGGGCCGAAAGAGGGTGGAGTGGGAGGCGATGAAGGGGGCGGAGCTGTCGAACTTGAGGACCGAGATGCACTTCATGTAGTTCTGGCAGGGCTCCCGCAGGCACACGTTGTCGTCGAAGGGCAGCACCTCCAGCATGGAGGCACCCGTCAGTACCATGCGCTTCATGTACAGCTGCTCCTGCAGCTCCTCCGAGCTGAAGTAGCGCCCGCCCCGCGGCGCCAGGGCCGAGAAACTGACGTTGAGCACCGTGCCACCCACGTCCGTGTCGTTCTGGATGTTGAAGATGAAGATGTCCTCCTTGGGCGTCGCAAGCACGGTGGCCACTCCTTCCAGGAAGGTGGACAGCAGCGGGGAGAGGAACCGCTCCTGCCACATGTTCTCCAGCCGCACCGTAATGCTGTTGGCCAACATGTCCTCCGTGATGATGATCACCCGCAGGACGCACTGAGCTGTCACGCTGTGGATCCCGTCTGTTGGGGGAAACAGGAACATGCTGCAGGTCTCTGCCTGCTGCTTGGAGGGTCTCCTCCCTCCCATCCCAGGGCAGAGCCCTGCTCCCCAGTGTGGCCCCCAACAGGTCTGAGTCCTTGGCTAAGGAAGCTTGGAGCCACAGCCTCAGAGGCTAGCAGGGGGCCACCTGGGATGGAGGGGGAGTGGCCCGTGTGGCTGCACCTTCACCCCCACATTAGGCTCCACTGAGAGAACTCTCAGGTTTTCTCCTTGTCCTGGATCTCGGCAGCAAACTGAGCTCTCAGGAACAAAGGTGCTCAGGAACAGAAGGAAATCCCAGCAGGAGGTTTGGCAAACACAGGAGCTGATGCCAGGGCCTGGGGTGTTTTGCTTCCCTGCTGCGCCCTGTCTGCCTCCCCCATGCTGCCTTTTCCTGCGCTCTCCTCCTGCCATTTCCTTCCTCTCTGCTCCAGGCCCTCCCAGGCTTTTGTGCTGGTCTCCCTGTTTCCCCCCTTCTCACCATCTGCTCCACATCTCTTCTTCTCTCAGCCCATCTCTGGTTTGTTTAATTCTCTTTAATCTCTATTTTCCTTGGAAACAAACTCCTTCCCTGTGGGATCCCGCACCACACGAGCAATCTCCCAGGCAGGAGCAGAGGAGCGTGCAGGGACACTCGGAGCACGCCTGCCTGCTCTCTCCCAGGACCTTGGCCAGCAGCAGCAGCACACCCACCACACATCGGGTGCACTCCCAGCCAGCAGCTCAGGCTGCAGGGGCACAGGCAGCACAGCACAGCCCAAATGGGCAATGGTGCAGCTTCCATCCCAGCAGATCTGTGATCATGGGCCCCTGCCTCACCCCACCTACCCAACTCCCAGAGACCCAATGGATCCTGATACCCCAGGATACCCAAGACACCTCTGCTAGCAGCTTTGGCTGGGGCAACCAGCTGGGAGAAGCCTGTCTGCTGACCCCCAGGAGGATGCCTCCTCTCACCTGGTCCCCTCCTTCTGGGCCTCCAGCACAGGCTCCAGCAGGCAGACCCAGACTTCAGCATGGCAAAGCAAGACTGGGCCAACCTTGGTGGCCCCAGAAATGCTCGATGGGGCTCATCAAGAACCTCACTGCTCTTGAAATGAGGCAATCCATCTTCAGCCCATTGTCAGCACCACAACACTGGCACCCCACGGGCATTAGCAGCACACAGCCGTTGCCTGTTGTTCCCATCTCCCACCCCACACTCCCCTGAGAGCCTCAAACTCCCCCACTTCCTTGGAAAACTGGCTCTCCATCATCATACCAGGATAACATTTACATCAGCACATCTCAACGGTGACTCCCATAACTAATCCTGGATCCCAAGCCTTGCTGTAACCTCCCCTATGTGCTTCACCTCCTCCAACCCAGAGTAATGAGGCACAAGGAGCAGCAGGCTTCCTGGCACCCCCGCCAGCCCCAGCCCTGACGAGGACCAGGTGTGCAAATGCCAGCCACTCATCCCTCATCCACGCCCCAGCTCCAAGCCTTACGTACAACGCTGCCTTTACTGTTCTTCTCTTCCCATGGCTGCTGCGCTGCAAAGCCTTTTGATTTCCCTCAGCCCTATTTGAAGTTTGCAGTGCAGGAGGATTTACAAATTGAAACATCTCCCTTTCTTCCACCTCTCTCTTCTACTCTTCAGAAGGTGAAAGCTTTCTGGTGACCCTGCAAATTCCCGCGCAAGCAGCAGCCTGCGCGCCGGGACTGGTGCTCTGGAGATAAGGCTGGCTCCAGGCTGGGGGAGCAGGACGCCAGTACAGTCACCCAGGAGCTAATCTCCTGCAGGAAAGGGGGGTTGCTTCCCTCTGAAGTCAAACTGCTCCCACCCCACATGGCAGCAAGATGAGAAAGCACCCCTCTGTGTGACACCCTGCCTGCTCTGGCACAGAGAGCAGCACAAGCAGCAGCGACAAAACAGTTCCATCCAGCACCTGGCTGGACATGCCAGGGGATCTAGACCTGCCTGGGCTCAGGGCAAGGAACTGGCATCACCTGCATGGCCCACGGCACATTTTCTCTCTGCAAGAGGCTCACGGGGTACCAAGACCACCCAGACCTTGGGAGGCAGGAGTGAGAGGAAAGCCACAAGCCATGCTTGGCATAAGATGCTCCCCAAGCCACCATCAGCCTGGCATCCCTCCCTGAGGAACCACTTGGTGAGACAGTATCCCAGGATGCCATCACTTTGACACCAGCTCCCTTCTCAGCACACAGCTGGGTCGTGTCCCAGCTCCCTCTCCTCTCCCTTTGTCCCCTCCTCACAGTTGGCCTCTCTGGTCAAGGCAAGCATGAGCTCAGCGCGAGCCCAGCTCCCTCTCCTCTCCTCAGCTCACAGCTCACCCAGAAGCAGCCACGAGGCCCTGGGGACAGCTCTCACTCTCCCCAAGGGCTGCTCAGCGCCCAGCAAGAGCCAGGCAGACATCTGCCTGATTTATGGCTGTTATTAGGCCTCGGCTGACACGATGCTGAGTCCTGGGGCAGGCTGGAGGCCAGCAATGCCTCACAGGAGCAAGGAGCCTGTGCCTGGGGAAGAAAGTGAGCTGGAGGGTACCTGATGCCTTTGGCATTGCCCAGCCCACGGCAGGAAAGCCAAGCATCCCTTTCCCGGTTCCCCACAGGAATGTGGAGCCAGGCCCAGCCCCACAGCCCTCCTCAGTAAGCTCCCCTGTAACACTGTCCCACCTCAGCATCACGCCCAAGGCTGTCTCCCCCCTCAGCTCTGTGTAAGGGGAAGCAGATGGTTAAGAGAATGACCCACTGCAAATGGGGAAAGAAAAAATATAAAGCTACCAGAAGAAAGCCCAAAGCTGGCTGGAGGCACTGACCCCCCATGGGAGGCATTTTAATCACGAACGTGCAGCCTTTCTGATTAAATCCTGTGGCTGGAGAGCTGGTGCCTGGTGAATATTCATGCAGCAGAGTGAGGAGTCCTAGAAACATGGCTACAGGGAGTGGAGCAAGGAAAATGGACGAGGGGCTCTAACCCTTGTGCTGGACAGCATTAAGCCATTGTGTTTGCAATTCCAAGACTGACTATTACCAGCTCCAAAAGCAACAAAGCTAAAGAAGAGATCCATGTCCTCTCCTGAGTGGCAGCAACAGTGTCCAAGAGAGCAAAAGCCACTATTCCAACTGCAGTGGCCACCCCAGAGACAGCAAGGGTGCTCTGGGGACAGACAGGGTGGCTTTCATATTTGCAGGTGAGGAGCAGTAAAACATGTCCAAATAGAGAAGTCAGGAAAAGAGACAGGTATAGGTATGGTGAACATTCCTCACCGCTGCTGAAGGGCTTTGGCAGACCTCTCAACATTTTGATAATACTTTACCAGTTAAGAGATCTTGAAAGTAAATCAGGCTCCCATCACCCAGCACAGAGGATGAATGTCATTCTCCTGCAGCTGAGCCTCCACCCTTGCCACCAAGCCCAGAGAAAGCAGTCTGAAATGGTGTAAAGCCAACATGATGTCAGTCTCTTACACTGCCCCAATTTCACAGTGCTGCTGGCCAGGGACACAGCGCCTCCATCCCGCTGTCCTGCATCCTCAGCAGCCAAGAGCACATTTTAGCAGCCAGAGGTGTCCACACGCCTATGAGAAGCTGGTGTCAGTTTTGAGGCTAGCAGCCCTGCTGGAAGGACACTGGTTTGTGATGGCCCAAGTCTTCTGCCTCCTACAAGGGGCTGAGCTAAGAATACAGACAGCTCACAGGCAGGCAAAAAGGCCCCTTGCTCTGTGTTTTAGGGGGATTCAGCCTCCCTCATATGGACCATAAAGGCAGGGAAGCCACTCCCTCCTAGGATGCTGACCCTTGGGGCACCCACGTAGGTGCTACTGCTGCCTTCCAGCAGCAGGAAGGTGCTCTGGCACGGTGCAGTGTCCGGGGCAGACAATGCAGCCGGGTCTGAATGTCCTGGCTGCCAGCTCTGCAAACCCACCCTCCCTCTGCACGCAGCGACAGCACGGGGCCGGCGGAGCTGCCAGCTGGGCGGGGGGCTTCCAACAACAAAGACTGAAAAACCAAACTAGACTTCCACCTCCACAGCCAATATCAAAGCCAACAAAAGGCCCATTTTCCAGCGTCTCACTTCCCTCGCCAGAACGGGTCTTCCCCTTCCATCCTCTCCCCTCCTTCGCGAGCACACCTCTCCCATTCTCCCTTCCCGCTGGAAGATGACGACATTCTAATTGCAAGGGCCCCCTTGCCGCGAGGCGGCTCGATACGGGACTCCAGGACGTGATTGTCTCCTGCCTTTGTGCAGGGTTAAAGTGTGTGAGGAGGCAGGGCTTGCATAAACACACTGGGGCAGAAGCTGGAAAGGTCAAAACCACCCCCCACCTCCAGCGATGGGCATGTGTGCACCTGCAGCCGCTCTCGGCCAGCCCTGCGGCTACAATTAGCCCCCACAGAGCCCCAGCCCACTGGCGGGCTGGTGCTGCTCATGCAGGATTGCCTTGAACAGGTCTTCTTTTAAAGCCCTCGCTCCATATTTTGAAAGAAATCCTCCTCTCACAGAATAAGCCAGATCGAGAGAGCTAAAAGGGAAGGCAGCTGGTAGCCAATGGTCAGGGGAGCATCACAATTTAGAGTACGGCTCCCCAGGCACTCCTGGCAATTCAGTGCTTGGCGCCTCCAGAGAGGGCTCCTGCCTTCCCTCCCCCAGAGCCGCTCCATGGTTCAGCGATGGACAGATGCCTCCATTTCAGATCATGCATCCGCCAGCTAAGAAAGGCTGGTGGTGAAGGCAAAGCTCAGGCTCTGGGGGCTCCAGGTCCAAACCCTGCTTGCTCACAGGCAAGCCCCTAGGTCCATCTTTGTCCTGTCTTCAGCTGGGCTAGAGGGGACCCCAACACTCCACAAAGCCACCCCTAGCTACTGCTAGCATCTGCATTTGGATACTCCAGCAACACACACTGTGCGAGAGTTCCAGGCACTGCGCTCAGGTTTGTCACATCTGTCCCCTGCAACACTAAGTTGGCTGCAGGAAGGTGGTACCAGGCTTTAGAAGCCACCCCACAAAGCGCAGGTGTTGGCAGGTGCCACAGCCAGGATCCAGACTGAACTGTTTGCTAGTGGCAGATGGGTGTTTAAGAGGGCTCCTTCTGCACTGAGCTCAATCCCTCCCTCCCTCCCGTGCGGAGCCAGGGAAGTGCTCAGTCCCGGCAGAGAGAAGAGCCACCTGGGCTTGGGAGCAAAGCACTGTACCAGACCCTGGGCCAGCAGCCTGGCCATCCTGGGAACCACCTCCTTCCCGGGCCAGCACCCTATGGCACACAACACAGCCTGGGCTGGCCACAGCACCTCCAAAGGTGCCTCACTAGCAGCCAGAAGCGATCTCACAGCTCAGTAACAATGCTTTGTTCTTGCAGACCATTTCCAGCCTTGGTCCCTTTACGGAGTGCTGCTCGGCAGCCTGCCTCCCATGCCACCCTTCACACCACTCCAGGAGTATTCCCCGACTAGAAGGGACTCCCAATCCAAACCCTGTTACCAGTCCCCAACCCAACTCCCGCTGCACAATGGGCTGTCCCAGAGGGACCTCGCAGAGCCCCCCAAAGGTACTGCACTGAAGGTTTAATGCTTTTCACTCCCTACCTGTGACAGTCACCAGCATGGAGGCCACAAGCGGACGGTTGTTGTCCAGCTTACGGCTCAACCTCAGCTCCCCGCTCGATTGATTTACAATCAACAAGTGCAGCTCATTTCCCCGCTCAAAGGTGTAGAAGAGGCGGTCAGATGCATCTGGGTCATATGCTGGGACCTTCCCTATGACCCCCGAGGGGAAGGTGTTGGACTTATTGGACACGTAGTTATTGAACAGGATTTGGAAGTTCTTCAGAACAGGGCTGTTGTCATTCTGGTCAATGAGTTTGATGTGGACTGTAGCTCTGCTGACCAGAGGGGCAGAGGTGGCCTGCACTACAATCACATACTCAGGTTTTGTCTCATAATCCAAGTCTATCAAGGCTGTCAGCTCCCCAGAAAAGATGTCCATCTGGAATATCTCAGGGATGTTGCCTTCCACAATTTGGTACATGATCTGGGCATTCGGTCCCTCATCTGGGTCAACAGCTGTGATTTGGGCCACCACAGAGCCTACGATGCTGTTCTCCTTTACCAAGACCTCAAACTCTTCAGCAGGAAAGACAGGGGCATTGTCATTCACATCCTGAATGGTAACCTGGATGTGGACAGGAGTTCGCTGAGGAGGGATGCCCCTGTCCACAGCGTAGGCAGTCAGTTCATAGACAGGAACGTTCTCGCGGTCCAGCCTGCGCACAGTGCGAATGATCCCCGAGGTGGGCTCTATGGTGAAGTCTCCATCCCCATCCTCCCCATTCTGGAAGGTGTACTGCACTCGCCCGTTGGTGTGGGCATCCCGGTCGGTGGCAGAGATCTGGAGCACGCTGGTGAAGGGAGGTGCGTCCTCAGAGATCATGCCCTGGTAATGAGGGCTGACGAACTGGGGGGCGTTGTCATTAACGTCATTCACCATGATTTCAACATATGTGGTGTCTGCCTTCTGGGGGATCCCATTGTCCTTGGCAGTGATAGCCAACGTATACGTGACCTGGTCCTCATAGTCCAGTTCTGCCTGGAGAGTGATGGCCCCAGAGTCCGGATCAATACGAAACTGAGGGACGTTGTCTTCCAAGTAGTACGTGATGCGGGCGTTTTCCCCCACATCGTCGTCCGTGGCACTGATCACCACCACAGTGCTGCCCACAGGCCGGTCCTCGTTGATGCTCACGGAGTAGTGGGCACTCTGGAACACAGGCCGGTGCGTGTTGGCATCGGTGATGTTGATGTGAACATGGCAGTTGTCACGCAGGGTGCGATCAGAGGCTGTCACGGTGAGCACGTAGCGCCTCTCCTGCTTGTAGTCCAGCGGCAGAGACAGAGTGATGAGCCCCAGCCCACCTTGCGTGCTGATGGAGAAGCGGTTCCGAGTGTTGCCTCCTGTGATCTGGTAGGTGACGGCACTGTTCACATCCCGGTCGATTGCCGTGACGCTGAGGACGCTGGTCCCCACAGCTGCATCCTCGTTCAGGCGGATGAAGTATTCCTTCTGGGTGAACTCAGGGCGGTTGTCATTGACATCCATGACAGTAATGGTGACGCTGGCTGAGGCAGATAAAGATGGAGAGCCATGATCACGAGCTTCTACCCCAAAAAAGTAGTGCTCGACCGATTCCCGGTCCAAGGGCCCGCTGACCGTGATCCACCCCGTGGCACTGTTCACCACAAAAGGTGTGTCAGCCGAGACCCCTGTGAGTTTGTACTCCAGGCGCGAGTTCTCGCCGTAGTCTGCATCCACGGCCTGGATGTGGATGACAGAGTGGCCAAGGGGAGCATTCTCCAGGACGGAGATTTGAAAAGGGGTGCTGACAAAAATGGGGGCATGGTCATTGATGTCCACCACCTGGATGCTTGCCATGCCAGTGTTGTTAGAAAGAGGAGGACGCCCTGCATCCTGAGCCCGGATCCTCAGGGCGTACTCCCGCTCCACCTCAAAATCCAGTGGGGCCACCACCTGTATTTCCCCAGTCACACTGTCAATGGAGAATTGGCCCCGACTGTTCCCGCTGATGATGTTGTAGTGCACTAGCGCGTTGTTGTCCTTGTCCAGGTCCGTGGCAGTGACGCGCAGGATCTCGGTGTGGGGCCGTATGTCCTCCCTCACTTGGACAATGTAGCGCTTCTCGCTGAACTGAGGGATGTTGTCATTCTCATCAAGGACCGTGATGTAGACCTTGACGGTGGCAGAGCGGGGCCCTGGCTCCCTGCCCTGGTCATTGGCTTCCACCACCAGGGAGTACTTCTCCATCTTCTCTCTGTCCACCGGCCCGCTGGTGGTGATGAGGCCGGAGCGGGGATCAATCTCAAAGACGTCGTAGGCAGCCCGTTCATTGACAAAGCGGTAGCGGATGTTGGCATTGGGTGGGGAGTCGACGTCGGTGGCCCGTAGCTGCAGAATGGGGTATCCCTCCTCCACGTTCTCCCGGATGGTCTCCCGGTACTCGCCCTGCTCGAAGACAGGGTCGTGGTCGTTGCGGTCAGCCACAGTGATGGCCACCATGGTGGTGGCAGAGAGCCGGGGTGCCCCGTGGTCAGTGGCCGTCACTCGGAAGTAGTGCAGGTCCATGCTCTCGCGGTCCAGGGGCTGGGTGGTGGAGATGAGCCCGGCCCGCGGGTCGATGCTGAAGAGATCCCGCGACCGGCTGTTCATCAGCGCGTCCATGGAGTACACCAGCCGCCCCGCCTCGCCCCCGTCGGGGTCCTGGGCCGCCACCGCCACCACCGCCGTCCCC
>VWZW01000500.1:144024-199563 GCA_013397115.1 Edolisoma coerulescens
CCCCGGGCGAGGGGCTCGCGGAGCCTCCCTGCCAAAAGCGCAGGGCCCGCGGACACCGTGACACCGAGCACACCACACGCTCCTGCTGAGCCCACCGCCCCGCTGCTGCGGCACTGCCGGTGCGCCAGGCGCCAGAACGGTCCCCGTGCCGCCGCCAGCGTCCCCACGGCCGGGCTGTGCCCCCGCGCCCGGGGAGAGCCCGCGGGGACAGCCGGCCTGCCGCCGGCACCAAGGGCGGGGCAGCACCGTGCCAGCGCTTAGGCAGGAGGCACTGCCGTGCCTGGCAGCCCCGCGGGCCCTTCCACCCGCACATCTCCATCTGGAAGCGGCACCACACTGGGCATTGCAGGGATGGGTTTTACTGCGTGCATGAGGACGGGCTTCCCTGTGTCCCGCTCTTCCAGGCGGTGCAAGTGGTGTCACATCCCCTGCCACCCGGCTCCCCCACCCATGGGCACACAAGTGCGTGGCACAGATTTAGCTATCCCACTCTCCTTCCCCGACACAGGCCCCAGCTGCCACCACATACCAGGTGTGGCATCATCACCAGAGGGAAAGTTGCAGATTTTGCTTCCTGCATCCCTGATATAAAAAACCCCAACCAACCCTACATTTTTCCAAGGAAAATTCAGTTTGAGGCCCTTGCATTATGGTGATTCATTAACGCATCAGCCTCGTAATTTAGTTGCTGGTTTGATTCAATCAACTAATATCTCATCCTAATCCACTGGAGCTCATTACAGGCTTAGGAATAACAGGGTTTAGGTCTTCATTAGTGTTTTGCGTGCCATGGCAGGGGGATGTCCTTGGCCATGTCCTGCTCAAGGAGAGGGGACACTGGGCCAAATGCTAGGGAATAAAGAGCTGTGTCAGGGAGGAAAATAGAGCAAATCTGGGAGACAGGAGGAATTTAGGATGGGGTAGGGACGGGCAGGGCATACATGGGACACACAGGGCCTCCGTGCACATCCCAGCTCCAAAGGGGCTGCAAGAGCCCCCTGTGCTGCTGTGCTGGATGGGCTGTGGTTCAGGGCGCATAGGCTGGAGAGCAAGAGGACCCCCATATCCACACCACAGCCAGGCTAGACATGGCTGGCAGCCCTTGTGTAGGCCCTGCACAGCTCCCCAAACAAACTCACAAATTAACAGTGGGATGGATTCACACGGGAGATGAGGCTCTGCTGCTCAGCTGTCGCTCCCAGCACTGCAGGAGCCACGCTCACTCTCCAACACACTCCCACCCCACAGGAAACAGCACGAGGCTCTGCGAGGTCCCACTGGCCCTTTGCAGAAATCCGAGTGGCTGCTTGGGAGCTGCACGCTGCTTTGGACAGCACAGGCCATCTGTACAGCAAGGAGGGCTCGCAGGAGATGTGCTGGCCCCAGGGCACAGCAGGTATGGGGACCTCAAGGGGGTCCAGCTGCCATTGTCCTGGTGGTGGCCTCTGCTCCAGCTGTGGCTGGGGCCGTGGCATCCCACCTGCCACTGCTGCCACAGTGCTGAATCCTGATGTCACCAGTGCTTTGCTTCTCTGCTCCATGTTCCGGTGCTCCACCACCAGCTCTCACCCAGCTTTGGTTCCATCGATGGTGACAGATGGTCCCCTAGCAATTATTTTTAGTGTAAACAAGGGGGTGGGAAGAGCACACGCTGCCCACTGATCAGGGGTTTGACAGCAACCAGGCTCCCATTCCTAGGGTGGAAACAGAGGAAAAACAACATGGGGTCTGCAGCACGCCCAGTATGTCCCCAAACCACTGGCTAGCCTCATGCAGGGCTGGTGATTCCCTCCTCACCCCTGCAGAAGCCAAGGCCTGGCCACCACCGGGGCAGCCACAGGGTAGGCAGAGCAGGCAGGGCTTGTCCTTGCCCTGTTGCTTGTGCCGAGCACATGTTTTAGGACCGTGATGGGAAGTACGGGCCCGAAAGTGGTCGGCAGTGCAGCTCAGCGTGTGCCAGAGAGAAGTTCCTCACAATGCTCAGGGCTGACACCCAGTGAGTGTGGATGTCTAAGCCCCTGGAGAAGCCAACATATTAATTTATGAACTCCATAGGATGGGTAATCTGCTGTGATTAACTCCTCAACCACCACATAACACCTCTGGCTTGGGTGGTCCAGCACCAGCACTGACAGGGCTGTGGCCATACCAGCCCTGGGCATGCTGTGCTCTTGGGGGATTTACCTTCTCCCCTCCAGACCCTTAAGCATCCACTTGAGCCCTCCCAGTGCCATTAGGATAATGCCAGAGCAGCCCTGGCCCTGCACACAGCTCACCCAAGAAACCTCATTTATCATAGGGCAGCTCATCACCCACATGCAACAGGAACATGCTGGCTGGATCATACATCACACCTCCTCAAACTGGGGATGTGCCATCAGGAAACCAAATCAGGAGAGAGGCAATACTTTTTAAAAGTAATGAAGGCTTTCAAGTTTATTTGTTCTAATTACCCAGCTGACAGCTCAGGGGAGGAGGAGAAAAGTATCAGGGTATTACTGCCACAAAATAGTTGTAATTGAATCATTCCAGACAATAAAGCAGAAGCGCAGGTCACAGGCAATGCATCGCCCCCCCCCGCGCCAGCCCCCCAACACACCCCTCACTGTTGCACCACAATAAAAACACCAATATGAGGAGACACTGCTCTAATTGTGCCCTGTTACAGCAAACAATCTCGAGTGTCTCACGTACATGGAGAGCAAGACCCGCTCAGCAGGCTGGGGACAGTGAGTTTACACACTGCAGTTTGACTCCCTGTGATGTGTGAAGGCCTTCTCTGGGCAGCAGGTGCATCTCTGCCCCTGGACCCCACAGCCATCTGCCCCCCAGCTCTTCCAGCCCTGGCTGCAGTGGCAGCAGGGTGGTAGGGCAGTGGGGGTTATGCTACTCTGCAGCTGGGCCAGGGTGAGCAACCCCATGGACAGCAATGGCTCGGGGATGCCAACGGGAGCCACCAGCGCTGCAGTCTGGGCTCCTGGCAAGCAGAGCCACACGTCCTGCCACTGCTGGGCTTGCCTGGCACAGCAAAGCCTGTGCTGCGTCACTGAGGGAAGTGCCAGATGAACATCCCACCACAGCAGCAGGTCATGGGCCAACAAGAAGCCCCAGCAGCACTCAGAAGCAAGCCAAGGTTGGCTCAGGGGCACATGCAACCATGTGCTGCGCAGAGCAATGGGGCACAGGAGACCCACCACGGGGGACACACCAGTGAGGACTGGCAGCCCTTATGTGTCACGCTTGCCCCCAGGTGTGCAAATTGCACACTTCAAGGCCATATGCCTGGGGACTTTGGAGAGAGGCCAAAGAGGCAGGAGCTGGGACAGCCCTGGCCCCGATTCTGCAGGCAGCTGTGTTTGATGCCATCCCTACATTTGGAGTGGCACAGCTTGCACCTGGCATTTACACGCCTGCCCTGGACCAGGGCTGAGCTCCCTTGGCACAGAGCCAGGAGCAGAGCCCAGCTGCTCTGCCTGGTGCCTGCTGTCCTCCCACCACAGACCCCTGCCAGCCCAGGCCCCCAGGCTGAGGCTGGGGAGCACACGGCCGCAGCCAAGGCGCCATTCAGTTCACTCGACGCAGACCATCAAACCCGGCCTGCCCGGGCCCGCTGCCTCGGTAGCTCTGCTGGGAGCCAGCTGAGGCTGCGCGCACCTTGCGGGGAGCGAGCTGTGAGTCCGGCTCTGCCGAACCCTCCGTGTGCAGCAGCGATGCCGGGCACGCCCCAGGAATGACGGCTGTGCCCCTAGCAAGGGCTGCTGCCCCCTCCACCCTTCCTTGTCAGCCAGCAACACGGTAGAAAAAGACAAGGCAAGAAGCTGAATGAGGGAAAACTACTGCATTACCCCCATTTGGAGATCAGCACCCACTGCTTTGCCTCCTGGGCAGCAGGCACCAAACCACCCCTGCTGCTTTGGTGCCCCCATGACAGGATTGGGCAGGCAGGGCTACACTCACAGAAGTCCAGTTTAAGACATTTTTATTCTTCTGCAGGTTACACTTAGTGTTTAAGAAAATACAGGATCCCTTTTGACATTCATACATTTTTACAGGGAAAAAATAGGTTTCTCTACTAGGGTGGTTATTAAGCTTGGGCTGACTTCCTTGCCCCCCTTGGCTGCCAGGCCAACCCTCCATTCTCAAGCATCACTGCCCCAGTGGCCAGTCCAGGCCTGCAGAGCGCTTGTGTCATCCCCTCAAGCTAACAAAAAAAAAAAAAAGTAAAGTAAATACAGTGCCCAGTATTTCCAGTTTCACTTTCCAACAGCTCCTACACTGGCTACTGCAAAGGAAGACCTGGGGACAGGGAGTGACCACACTGCGCACACGAATATCTAAGAGACCCACGTTAGTGTGTGTGACTATCTGGACCAGGGAAGCAGGTTAATCCCGATTGCTAGAAACCTAGAGGAAATATAAATAAGGGTTCCCCACACTTAGCATAGTCACAAACAGCTACTGGACACCAGGCTCACGCTGCCTCTGAGCGCTGCCACGGGGACAGGGGGGGCAGCGAGGCAGAGCTACTGTGAAGCTCAAGGCAAGGAATGCACACGCTGCACGAACAGAGCGTGCCTGCCTGGGGCAGCCCCTCTGCTCAGGGCAATGCTGCAACAGAGGTGGCAAGCAGCAGCTTCACTTGGCAGGACACGTCTTTGTGCTGTGTCCGGCCAAGGGCTTCGTAAGGGCAGCGTCGCCCACGTGGCTGTTACTTCTAGGCTGCCACAGTGTGCAAGAAATTCAGATTTAAACATCACTATAGAAAGCAGATTGAAAAGCAGCTGCTGGGGTAAGCCCTCCACGACCCAAGATGGGCTGCTGCCCAGAGGCAAAGCTGAGGGCCAGGAGGGAGTGAAAGGCTCACTAGACGAGGCGTTAGACAGCAAGCAGCTACTTTCCCTTGGCAGGGCTGCAGCACATTGGCACTAGCAGCAGGAAACAAAACAGATGTTACAAAAGCTTCTTCCAATCACCAGCAGACTCCACTTGGTCACTGCAGGGAGAGAGACGCACATGGAAAAGAAGTGATACTCTAAGGCAAAGGCCTTTCTCTTCAGGACCTCGGGACACCAGTGCAGCTAAAAATCCCCCCATGCCGGCTGCTAAGCCCCCACAAGCTCTCTGTCCTTCCCACTAACACCAGCTGCCCAAATAGCTCCTGCTGAGTCTTGCAGGCAAAACCACGCGCCAGCGCCCACCCTGCTCCGCCTGCCCCGGGCACCAGGCCCCCGGGCACCCCACGCCCTCTCTGCCGCTGGCGCTTCCAAAGGGCCGGTGAACACTGTCCCAACCTTAGGCCTCGCACAGAGGGATATAAGGTATGAGCTGTACTGGGAGGGAATGGGGAGAAAGTGTCAACAAAAGACATAGTCGATCCAAGTGGTTCAAACTCCAGTCCAAGCTGAGGAGCATTAGCTGGTACCAGAAGAGATTTCTGGGAACTCCTTATAAATCTCCAAGATGATCAGTTTGTCCATCTGGCACTGCTGGTCCTCCTCCTCCTCGCCCAGGATGCGCTGCAGGATGCCCTGCAGGTCGGCGAGGCGGTGCTGGTGCTGCAGATAGGGCGTGGAGCGGATGATGGCGTGCATCAGAGACAGATACTCCATCCTCAGCTGCCAAGTGGGAGGGGAGACAAACCACAGAGCACCATGAAAGATTTGAAGTGAGATAAACAAGCATGCCAGCCTCCATTACAGTATGAGCACAGGAACAGCTGCTGCTGCACCATCAACCAGCGCACAACTCCAGAGGCACCTGCTTTTCCTTAAGTATCATTAGTAACTGTGGAAAACTCTGCTTTTCCCACAGCAACAGAGTGCTGCTCCTCCCCTGCCCTCAAACACGTGCACATCCCCTGCCTCTTGCAATACCAAACAAGAGAGATTCCTCCTACTACTACTCACAGAGGGTCTCTCTTCCCAAAGGTCCCCTGGCCAGAAGGGTGCAGACCACCAGAAACCTGGCAGATTTTTCTTCAAATATGCTGGTGTGCCTGGCAGGATAAATCCTCCCTTCTTCCTCAGCTCCCAAGGTTGATTGAAGCACCCAGAAATGTTGTGCCCACCCCAGAACTCCACTCTTGCCTGCACCAGCAGGCCCCACAAGGGGCCAGGAAAAACACTATTGCTTTAGGACTGTGCTCCCTTCCCCAATGCCCATGAGTTACTGTGAGCACCTTGTCTCCAGGGGAGAGATCAGCAATCTGCCGCACCAGGATGTCTATCAGGACCATCATGTCCGTGTGGTAGAAGATGCTGGCTGTATCCTTGCTGGCGAAGATGTCCTGCAGAAACTTCAGCACTGAGTGTGGTGGCTGAGGCTGATGCTTGAAGATGCAAACTGGATCATCTGGGGGAGGCAGAGAGAAGAGACTGCTGAGCCACACACTCCCCATTGCCCCTCTGCTCCATCTTCAGTATGCTTCCCTTCACTGAGACCCTTTGGCTCTGGAGAGGAGGCTGCCCTGCCCTGGGCCAGCCACTCCCTGCCCATGGACAGCTTTTGTGCCCAAAGACCTCCATGCCTTGCACAAACGTGTGTAATCAGGATGGCAGCTCTGCAGGCTACCAAGATGAGACCAAACTCGCTATGATTAGCATTAATCACTGTTTATATTTCACCTACCATCCCAGGTGAGAGCTCATTAGCACATCGCCTCTCACTATCTCCTGGTTTTGCTCAACAGCCACCACTTATTTTCTTCCTGGTTTATTAAGAGGGGTCCAATAACCCCTCTGAAAAGCCCACCAGAGCCTGTACCAGAAACAAGCTTTGACCAGAAACCAGGCTAGTACTGTCCCAGAAGCAAGAAAAGAAACACTTCCAAGTTTAAATGAGCCACCACATCCTGTTCTCTTGCAAAACACATCCCTGCAGACTCCAAGAGGGGCTGTGGGCCATGGCAGCTCCCCCAGCAGTTGTCAGGAAGGCAGGCAAAAGAGAAGCATCTTCATTAGGTTGTGGCCCCCCTCTTTCTTCTCCCAGCTCCTCACTGTAAGGTGATCCCTGCAGGGAATCTGGCAGGGAAAGGACTAAACAAAGGCTTTGGGAGGAGGCCAGACAGAAGAGCACTGAGGTGCCTGCTGCCCTCAAGCTGATATAGTGTGGAGACAGCGATTTGCAGCCCCAAAGAGAACTAAAGCCAGAGGAAGATGAGCTGCAAGCATCACAGGATGGGTTATTTCCAGCAACTCAACAAAATGAGTTCTCTCAGGCAGCAAAGCCCCTGTGCTCCAGAAGGTATTAGAAAGCACAGCAGCGGCCTGCAGCAGGGGCTGAAAGACCTGGCACCGCTCTTCCTGCGGAGATCTCCAGTGTTCCAGCAATCTGCTCTGCAGCAGCTCCACAAGTACACTGGATTTCACTCCGTGCCTGGAGCAGACACAAGGCTAACCCTCTGCTGGCAATTCAGAAATGGAAAGTTACCCTCTCAGCAGCGTTTCGGAAGACAAAAGCTCCCTCTGCATCTGTCCCCCAGGGCAGATGTTTGCCAGCATGGGCAGAGGTTTGTGTGCCAGCACACATCGAGTCCTCTGCCTGTCCAAGGACAGAAGTGGCCCAGGACCAGCTTTCCTCCCAAACAAGACCTTGCCCATGGCAGCTGGTCCACGCTCTGAGATGGAGCTGATCTGACCCAGAAGTATATGGAAATGGCAGCCACTCCTCTCTCCCTAGATGCCATCAGCCATCACCTTATTCCTTGTGCAGCTCCATCCTCAGCAATGCAGGCTGTCACTCTCAAACTCACCAGGAAGCAGCACATCCTGCCTGAGCTGACAGCTCCTCAGCTACCTGCATCCCTGACATCCTACCCCATAATGAGCACGGGGCTTGTCTCCCCAGGCATCTATGTGCACCCCCTGCCAGGCACGTAACAGTGCCACATGCACTCACCTCCTCTGTTCAGCAGCAGCAGCAGCTTCTCTGTGAATGTCTTGACATTGGAGTGCTTGCTTATTGTAGTCATGATCACACTGTGTTCTGGAACTAAGGAAGAAACCTGTTCAGCACCTCCCTTTGTCTCCTGAAGACCATGGTGATAAAAACACATAGTGGGTGGCTCCTATTTCACATCACTGCTCTGGGGAGCTTTGGGGAACCACAGTCTATCAGGGCTACGAAAAGCTTCAGGCCCACGAGAGGGTGGGCAGGGAGAGGGAAGGTGAAATAAATCTGGAAACACTACATGAAACACTTGGGACTTGGTGCTTTCTCCATATATCTGACTCATGTGTGGGTTCCCACCTTGCCAGCCAAATGCTGGGAAATACCTTGCAAAGGCTTTATGTTGTCAAACATTACCTCTGCTCACAACCCTCTGCAGCCAAGGGCTCCGTTCTTTGGTACCTTCTTACTTTCTATCAGCAGTGCCCTTCTGGAACTTAGAGTCTTGCAAGTTCTCTTAAGAAGAGTCCCAGGAGCATCCCAGAAGATCAAAGTTTTTCCCAGCACTCAGCACTGCACTGTGCAAGGGTACAGGCTGAAGACTTCTTCTAGGAACTGTCCCCTTGCCTGCTCTAGGGGTGATTTGCTGTAAAATACACTTACTCTAGCAGAGCTTATGTGTGTGAGTGTGCACACTCAATCACATGCACAGCACAGTGTGGCTATTTCTGTGGCCTGGAATATTTCACAGGCTGCAAAGTGTTTCAGGATCCTGAAGGGCATCAATATAATATGCATTTAGGAGAGTTTTTGAACTAATGCTGCACCACCGAACTGCACGATAGATGAATCTTGCAGACAGAGGAATAAAAAATTCAATTCACTAATAAGCAACATGAACATCATTTAACATGATCTTAGCATCAGAGAACAAGTCACTGCTCTTGGCTATGCCCCAGGTGGGCAATAACCCCCAGAAACACACTGCCTGTCATGCATTACTGCCTAATTACTGCAGCCAGCAAGGATATGGGTAAGTGTGGGAAGGGGTAGTGAATGAAAGCAGCAGAGATACACTTAATCAGTCTCTGTGCAATCAACTTTCACATGAAATTAGAAACTTTCGCATAAATTCTAATGAAGCGCAACACAAAACAACAGGCAAAATGCTGGACATATCGTAGCTGCTTTATCCTCCCCTCTCTCCAAAAAGTCAAGGATAAAGTCATGAAGCAGATCAAGGGTAAGTAATTAACTAAAGACTATTGGAACCACAGGAGACTGGGTTAAGGAGTGGCTTCTTTTAGCAGGACCTGGAACTATGCTCCAATCTTCCAGCAGGCTTCAAAATGTGCAGGCAGAGGGAGGGAAGATGCTCTTCCCTAGGGACCTGATGTGCTGTCTGTCCTCATGGAGCTCAGCAGGGCAGGGAGGACAGAGGACAAGGGCAAACAGGGGAGAGCACAGCTCACACCAATGCTGAAGGGCCTGGCCCCAACAACTTGCCACTGAATGAACTTCAGGCAGTGTGGACAGGGAAGCAGAAGCTTTGCCAAGACCTGCAGAAGGCAGAGGACTTTTCTTTTGAACTGGTATCGAGAAATGCCCACTGAAGCATCTTCTCTCCCAAGTCACCTGTGCCTATAAATTAACCCCCCTCATGCTCTGCAAGTACAGCCCAACAACTGCTTTGATGAGGCACTCTGGAAGCCCAGTGACAAATCCACTGGGCTGCCAGAGCTGCTGGGCAGGGGCTCTCAGACCATTTTTTCCTCTAGGGTTTTGTACTGTATTTAAACAGTGTAGTGCCAGAGACTATGGGAGCTGGTTGGTGGTTATAGCACCATCAAGACCCAGTGAGATTCTCCCTCCCCATTTTTCACACCCTCACTCCAGACCACTGAAATCCTGCCAAGGCAGAGCAGCACCAGTTTAACCTGGAATGTGGAGATTGAAGGCCAGAAGGACGTTGACAAATAAGTCAGGCAGCTGGTCAGTGGTGTCCGAGGGCAGCCCGTCCTCAATCACATCCAGCAGGAACTGCACAAACTGAGAGTTGAGGTGTTCTGCACAAGGAGAAAGGGGCATTTACAGCACAGTGAAAATAAACCAAGCAACAAGGGACCATCCAAGCCACTTCTCTGTGCTTTTATGCTTAAAAACCATGAGTGGAGTGCTAGTGTCAGCCTCCAGGGAATGAAGGGCTCCTCAAGTGGACTAGGCAGACCACTGAAGCATCTTTGTGTGAGACACAGTGCAGGGGAATACTGAAATTTGGTCCCCCAACTGGCAATTTTTTTTGAGTAAACAAAACACCAAATCCTGCTCTAGCTTCTGCAGAGCCACTGCTACCAGTGAGGGCTTCAAGGTAGGAAGAAATCGGTATTCTTGACCACTGGTTTAATTAACCTCTTTAGAAAACCCCCTAATAATCTAGATCATTAGTAATAACCCAGTTTTCAATTTAGCTATTAGGAGAGCTCAGGAGCTCATGCAAATAAGTCCACCTGCAGGAAATAACTGCCAGGGCTACACAAGGAGAGAAAAACAGGAGGTGTAGAGGTTCATTCCTGTCTCTACTGCACCAGTTTAAATCTTGTACAGGTTTACCCGGTGTTAAGGTAAAGCTGCTGACAAGATACTTATAAAAATCTCTACTGCATTTCTAGGAAAATTAAGCCCAGAATCTCCCAAATACAACACAGCCTTGGGAAGAAGCAGGCAGGGCTTTCTGGCTGAAATGGAAGGACAGAGGATAAAACAGGGAGAATATTTGCACTTCATTATTGACTGCAATACCCTTAATCATCTCCACTTTCCCTAAGAGCCTGAACTACACAGGGCTGCACTATCCTGCTAGAAGAGAGACCAGAAAGAGGCCACATTATGCAGCTGACAGCCTTAGTGGGCGTTTGTGCAGGGATCTGCGATCTCAGCCTCATCAGCAGTCTCCAAAGCAAGTAAGAGGTGTGTGCTTTCACACAGGCCAGAGGTAAAACAAAATGCCACTTAGTCACAGGGATGGGCAAATCCATGTCACCTGCAGCGTGGCATTCAGTCCTCCACTGCTCTAACCCAGATTTGTGCTGCTCTTTGGAAATTTGGCATCTCAGCTCAGGGCTTCAGCTGCCAGGCTCTCTTGATAAAGGACAGACCCTACTCTCACTGGGCCTTCCACTGAGCTGTCCCCCACCTTGACCATCAGGAAAGGTCCCTTCCCTGCGTCTGCCAGCCTGCCCCAGACATCTCACCAGCAGCTCTACCATGAGCACAGCCCACTCTTACCATAGTGGTGATATGGCAGGGGCTCCCCCATGGAGAACATCATGGCCAGCACCAGTGCAGAGTAACACATCTTTTGATGATCTGCAAGACAAAGGTCCTGTCATTAGTTCTTCTGAGGATGTGAAACCTTCCCCCAGGTGCAGCTGGGAACTCACATATTTAATACAGGCATTAACACTGATTAGCCTGCTCCTCGCTCCTGTGTTGACTGAGCTGTAAGGGTGTTTTTCCCCGTTTTAGCACACCACACGCCTTCTGTGCCGTGTGTTTCCAAAGCAATTTAAAAATAATCATAACAAGAGTCCTCTATTTTTTTCCCCTCCACTTCAGAGGATCTGGGCAAACTTGATCTGAATAATTAAAAACCTCCCCTGCACAGTCCCAGGACACATCCCATGGTTATGTAATTACTGAACCCATAAAAAGCATCCATCTGGCCAGCTCAAAATACTGCCTGTTCCAACCAACACCACCCCCAGACAGCCATGCTGCTTGTTACCATCTCTGCACTGCTCTACTTTTGCTACCTCAGCTCTGCCTGAAGGTATAAAAGGTCCCTGGGGAGAGCAGATCACTGCTCAGGCTGTGCATCTGCCCACCTCCCAGGCCACACGTCTCCAGCACTGATACATCCCACAGCCTGCTAGTCCAACACAATTTTCGCTGGCAGCAGCTTTATGTGAATGCTCCAAAGAACCCCTGCCAGTGTCTTTCCTGAATTTTAATTAATGGATACCTCTCAATAGATATTTGCAGAACTAAAAAAAGTCATGGAATAGGATCTGTGCCCTCATCAAATGTAGCCTCTGTCCAGTTCAGCAAGTCTGAAGACAATAGGAAAATGAGTATTATTACATATAGGTTCCCACACATACTAGCTAAATAAATTTTGGCTACATCTGCCAGAAAAAGCCCTAGGGCACAAGGAAACTGAAGGTGTATTTATGAAAAACCCACCAAAACTACTTTTCATTAGAGGAGAAAAAGGCCCCTTCAATCTATGATGCTTTTCCTGGCCATACTGCTGCCCTGCACAATACACACCAGTTCCAGTGCCCCCTCCAAACCCTTTAAGGTATTTCACTTCTTTGTGCACAAATCAACCCATCTCTAAGCACCTGCACCCTGCAGCTTGGCTTTGACTGCACAGGCAGATGCCTTCACTGTCACCACTTACTACTGGACTTGGCCAAAGGACTTGCAACATTTGGCAGCTCTCAGGTTTACTGTCAGCATGGGGGACAAAATGCTACTGAGTCATACCAGCCCCGTGCCCCCTGGAAAGTCAGCTCTGTCAGCAAAGCCTCTCTACTCAAAGCACACACAGACTCTGTCAGAGCTCCACACGAGGCCTCAGTTTTCAATCAGCAAGTACTTTGAGTAAAAATAGATAATTTGCGGCTTAACCAGATACTACAGCATTAACAAGATTAAGAGTTTGTAGTCCATGTGGCAGCAAAGGAAGGCTGAAAACTGCTGTTTACTCTCTGTAAACAGAGAGGGAGGATATTTCATGACTTAAATATAATTCATACTTATATAAGAAGTTCTCAGCTATAAGGTGACAGTGATGCCAAAGCACACTGTAGCAAAAAAGGAATCTGACAAACTGTTCACCACATGATTTCTTCTTTCTTTCCTCCATGGCTCCCAATGGGAGTTGGGTCTCACAGGCAGGATACTGCAGTAGGTATACACAGGGAGCTGCTGTTCTCATGATCCTAGAAAGGCTTTCATCAACAAAACATTTTCTCTCACCACATCAGGAGCAATGCAATAAAGTGAGAGCCAGAAGCCAGTGATAAACATGGTAGTAGCAAATATGGAAGAACAGACTAGAGATGGGAGGGAAGAGAGTAGTTTTACACTTCCTTGGTCCATCTGCCATTAACTGATGTCCCTTCATCTTGGTTGACAGTAGTCTACATGACTAGGAGGCAAATCTTGCTGTATTTCCCTAAAGATGACAAATCAAAGGATGCTGAAACCAGTCAGAAGCCTGAACTTGGGGCAAATCCAGATTAACCCAGGGCACTCACTCTGCATAGGCTCTACAAGTTTTTGGGAGTGTCCCAGCTGCAGCAGGGCAAGACTCCAAGACTCACCATGCTGAAGAACAGAGTCACTGTCAGTCAAAACACATCTTTTTTTTCTTTACCTTACAGGGCAGCGCCAGTGGCTGTAAGAAATTAAATAGTATCAATGCAGCTCTCCTGGAGCAGAGGGACAGCTGAGGACAGACTGATAAGCACCACTGAAGTAGCCACGACAGGCAAGAGAGAGGCACCTGTTTGCTCACCAGCCTGCGTTGCTGAAGCCTACTGAGATAGTGGTGAGAAACTGCTCTCATGTATGAAAAGCATTTCTCAGAGGCCTTTGAAGACCTTGCTTCCACCTTCTAGACACAGCAGTGTGAAATGCGGGCACTGGGAGCAGACACAATTGTCTATGACTGAAGGGAGAAGAGCCTGACAGCTGGCTTGCGTGTACACTGTGCTGCAACCAGGGAGAAAGCCATGCTTATAGACTGGATTATCCCTGTCTGTTTTCTTTGGAATTATTCTGGCTAAGTCTGTCTTGCTGTGGCTTATTACAGGGTGTTCTAACATGGATAGATGTGCAGGCCAGCTGTAGCAGAGGGAAGGAGCTGTCCAGAAGCAGTGAGACCCAAACATCTGCAGAAGAACTGGCCAGCAGCCAACATGCCTGCATCATGGCTAAAGTCCTTCTCACCAAAGGCACCCAGCATCCACATACAGAGCTTCTGCCTCAGCTGCTCTTCAATAATAAGCCAGGAGGGATCCCACAGAGCTGCTGCAGCCAGTTCCACGCTCCCCAGTTGTGTAGTGTTGGCACTGATTGCTCTGGCTCCAGTCACCCACAGAAGGGATTAGCTATTCCACAGCATGTCAGCTGCTATTCCCCTGTTTTTAGTCCCAAAATAAGCTCAAGTCATTCTAGGATTCAAGGTCATGTTTTCACACAAGCTTGCCATTTGCTGGCAGCACATGAAGCAGTAACGCACCAGAATGGCAGGAGGGAACTACTAATGCCCTAAAACACCTCTGAAGGACAGACACATTTGGGCCAAGGATGGTTACCCCCCTGCAGCCCCACTGTGAAGGCCGAGAGGACTGGATGCTGCACAGATGCCACTGCACAAGTGCCTACCATAAAGCTGAGCACAAGGAAAGCAGCACGGGATGAGGACCTGATTTGTGAGGCTCCTGTATCCCCACAGTGGTCTGTCAGCAAAGGAAGAGCAGCTTCTCACCCTCCAACTGGACCACCTTACAGCAAGAAGGGAAAAAACCCTCACCTTGAGATGATGCTAGGGAAAGAGAGATGCTGCAGAGCAGCAGGCTGGCAGCTCAGAGGACACCATAGAGCCATTTCTCACCCACTTCCATTGCCATGCTTTTAGGACCCCAAAGCAGAGCCAAGACTTGCTGAGAGACAGGCCTGCTCCAGCCTAAGTACTACATGGAGATCAGCAGAGGTGGGCAGAAGTGACACAGGTCAGAGCTCAAAGCTCCATACCCACCAAGAGGCTGAAGCAGCTGTGCTGTCTGGCACGACACAGCCCCGGGCAAAACACAGCATCACTGCAACCAGGCAAGGAGCAACAAGGGTGACCAGCCCACCCTGCCTGCACAAAGACAGCTCAGGAACAGGCCAGGAGACAGAACCCTGTTTGGGAAGGTGCACAGGATGCTCACTTGGAGACAATCTTCGTGAATGAACGATGGAGGCACAATAAAGTTTATTTTTGGCAGCACAAAATCAGGAAAATTGTTGCTGCAGGAGCACAGTCACAGTCCCATCACTAAGTAGCATTTGTTTCTTGGGCAGTAAGACCTCATCCTGAAGAAGATGCTTCTCATGCATAACCAGAATAAACACCAAGAGTGTGGTAAATTCACAGCACAGGATTTATAAGCAACAGTAACAAAAGAGAAAGTGTAGCCAACACAGGAGTAATACCTGCAGTCCCACACCACCAGCCCTTCGCCCTGCCCTGAAATGCCACCTTCCTCACCTTTGAAATGCCTGCACTTCAAAGCCTCTAAGCAGAGACAAGTGCAAAGCCTTCTGCAACAGGCTTGATTTTCATCTCCCACAGCCCTCTCCAGACACAAGATGAGCCCTGTTAATCCTGCCCACCACAGTCAGGTTGGAACAGACTGTGGTGGGATGCTGGGGACAGGAATGTCTATTATGCAGGTTCAAAGTGGCCATCTAAGACATGTACTTGGCTCACATGAAATGGATGGGACAGTCCCTGTTCTCTGCAGACCTGTCAACCCCTACACAGTCTCATCACCAAATTGTACCCCTCCACAGCTTCATGACACCCGCAGCAAACCAACAGACTGCAACCAGGGCAGCAAGGCTGCAAACACCAGGCTCTTCTGATTTGATCCACATGGTCACTCAACAGCTACTCTAATTGTGGGTCACAATTAGCACAAGACAATGGATTTTTAATGTCCTTTTAAGAGAAATATGCCACTGCCAGCACTGGTGGCCTACAGGCTGGCTTCAAAATGGGGAGCAAAGCTGTGACTGTCCAGGACCCGGCACATGTTGGGAGCTGGAAGGTAACACCAGGAGAGTATTACTACATGTTCACCTTACTCTTAAGGCTTTTCCCCAGCATCTGCTTCTGGCTGCTCAGAGATAAAGGACACTGGGCTAAGCAGGAGCTCTGAGGGCACGAAGGACATTCCTATTAGTAGCAGGGACAGGTCATCCTAACAAACAGAGGAATGTGAAGTAGAAGGAACATATGGGCAAAGCCTGGGTATGGAAAGCAAAGAGCTGGGAAACCTGGGCTGTGGCACAATCCTGCAGAGGACCAGGACTGCAAGGTTAACAACAGCACTACCATCTCTCTTGGCATAGTGGAGAGAAGGCCCTTTCCTTTAACCAGCACACATCTCATTCACCACAATGAGACACCACAAAAATTAGGTATAGAACGCTGAAAAAAACTCTTTAGGAAACTGCAGAGATCTTCCTTGAGATCTGCAGGTGTCTCTTGTCAGCATTATAAAACAAAACTGGAACAAGTCAAAATGTGTTTTAAGACATCTACAAGAAGTGACACAGATCATTAATGGCATGTTCAAGAGCTGGAGGGCCTCGCACCGTTGGACTGAAACCTCCCTTCCTGTGCATTCCCCAGTTACAGCTGTATAACCTGAACAACTTTAAAGCCAGACACCATTCCCCCCCAAGCACTGGGCATGTAGAGCAGCCAGGCAATGGGGGGCCACTGCTGCTGCTGCAAATCACGTAATGGGAAGACACATTCCCAAGGCCCTGGGAACAGCAGCTCTGGCTCACCCTGTGTGTGAGTCTGCATGTCCCGGGCCAGCTCCATCGGCAGCACAGAATTCACAAGCGTTGAGATGACGGCAGCATCCAAGTTGCACATGGCTCCAAAGCACTTCAACAGCAGCAGGCGCAATGGCACCCTGTGTTCCTGCAAAAACAATTTGTTAGATCAAACCATGTCGCAGAGGAGGGCTCACTCTGAGGCAGACACAGCTTCTAGAAGTTCCTGTTGTTGGGAAGCCACAGACCCTCTCAGGGTGACAGTGAATCTAGAAGCTCTAAAAGCTTTTAACAAGCACAGGAATCCCTTTACAATAATGTTCACAATTGGGCTGGCTATGGGTTGTTGGCACGTGTGCCAGTACAGAGGGCATGTGGCAGCCAGAGCTCACATCTGAGATGCCCCACTTCATCCACTAAATCTGGTGTTGGTAACACACCAACAACCCATACCTGTTCCCTAACAAAGAGACTGAATTTGCTGGGTAGCCAGGATTCTCTGAGCACACTAAGGTTTTGTGAACGCTGCTCTGATTAAGGTTTCCTGACAACGTAACATTTGCAAGCTCTCTTCAGGAAGTTTTGGGACCTGCAAGGATTCCAGCAAAGATGATGCTCAGCCTGCAGCTCCCATGCAGGAGCTCTGATGCTGAGGTAACCTGCATACTCCACCCTCAGCCAACAACTCCAGGGTTCAGAGAACACAAGTGAGCCAAGTCCTGGCACTGCGCATGACAGCAGCCAGGACAGAACACCCAACTGCTCCCTACCTGGTCAGGCTTCCTTGGAATTGTGGTCAGAGAGAGCAGGCAGTGAAAGTCAGCAGGCTCTGTTATGCCCAGCCAGCCTCCTGCTGCTCTCAGCTACACTACAGCCCCCTGATGCTGAGATCTGGGTTCAGACACAGAAGTGCCAGATGAAACCAAAATGCCACAAGACTTGATGTGCTGTAGCTGGGGACTTAGGGACAAGATGGGGACAAATTTTTTACTCCCACAGAGTCCTACAACAGAACATTCCAGGAAGGAGAGGGGCAAAGCAACACTTCATAGGCGTTTAAGGCAAAACTTCCACTTCTTCCTCTGAATACTGATTTCCTTCCTTACTCCCAAGGCTTCTACTCACCACCTACTTTCCTAAGCAAAGTTATTTACTAATGCACAGGAGTGCATCAATTAAAAGAAGAGCAATCACAGCCTGTCAGATCTCCCAAGGCATCCTCTGAAATCCTTCCTCTAGATACCAGTGATGCCAATGCTGTCCCTCAACAGGCTAGTAAAAGCAGCAAGCTTTACCCTTCCCAGTGCTAGCTACTGCTTCAAAGTCTATAGCATCCTCTGCTCTTTCACACAACTTTCATGCATAGCATTGACATTAGCCAGCACTTGAAAGGGATATGCTGCAATGCCAGTGAGAACACAGAACTGCCCTATCCAAGGGAAACATCTTATATACATTCATCATACCAACCCTGCTCTTTTGCATCTTCAGGGAAATCTTAGAAAGAGAGATCTGGTGCATTCTGCCACCTTACCATCTGATAATATGCCACGAGGGACAGGACAGATTCAAACTCATTCTTCTTGCACATTTTCTTGCAAACTTCTGGGTCTGCATCTGTCTGGAAGAAGGAATGGACAGGTAACCCAGTGACACATCAAAGCAGAAGGTGACTGCTGCAGGGACCTTGAGGGAGTCCACTTGCTTTCAGATCTCAGTAGCCCCAACATCTCACAAAGAAACCGAAGGGAGAGCACAAGAACAGGTCAAGAACCATCACCCTTCATATTCTGCATCAAAGTGGATTCTTGGGAAACGCCTCTGCCACAGAGCACATCTCGGGCTGAAAACATCTAAAACATGACCCGAGCAGCATCTGAGTGAGAGCACCACACAGGTACACAGGGCAGCTCCAGCACTGCTCCCATCCTGGGAAGCACATCTCCTCCCACCCCTAAGTTATGAGGAAATGGTTGCACAAAACCTCACTCTGCCTTGCCCTACAGGCTGCCCACAGCAAGGCAGCACAGGCTGCATGTGGAGTGACAAAGACCCTGGCATTTATTACAGAAAATTTACCTGTTCTGTTTATGTCAGAACTGGGGAGGACTACAAAATAGTGCCAGAGCAAACCCCACAACCTAACACAGGCCACGTCACTGCACTGAGGGCAGCTCCCATCTGATCTATGGACACAGACAGGCTTGTATGTACTGGTGAGAGCGTTGGGACAGTAATCCCACTGCTGCTTACTATGGGCACATTCCTCTCCTGTATGCACAGATGTGTGAGATGCTCTATACTTTCTCACAAAAACAGCTTTAGAGGTCACTTTCAAGGCAACCAAAGAATGTTCTTCGCATTTAATAAGCTTCACCCCACAAGCACCTCCCAGCAAGGGAGGATGTTTTAAGTGGAAAATGTTCTAAATGGGCCTAGGAGTACAACAGCCCTCACCAGAGACTTCCAGGTTTTCTGTGGGAGGTTGGGTTTTTTGGAGGTGAGGGTTTATATCCTCTTGTGATAGGTAAATACCACAGCTCCCATGAAGAACAGCTCAGTAACGCTTTTCAGAACAGCTTTGTAAGGTGGAATGGAGAGTAAAGGCAGCTCAAGAGTGCTGCACAGCCCACAGAGAAGGGAAGGGCTTCACACTGACAGTAAAGGATGCACAAGAAACCTGTGCCCCCTCAAACAGCAGATCCAGTGGCAACACAGGGGTGAAGGAGGTAAAAAAAAGGAACTTCACCAGGGCTGTCTGCTCTGCTCTGCTTGTAAAGAGAGGAATTTACTCACCAGGATGCGAAGCAGCTCCTCCAGGTAGCAGCAGATGACATTCTCATCCTCGTAGAGTGCCCAGCTGCGCTGCTGAGCATCATCCTTGTGCCTGGCCAGATCTGCAAAGATCACCTCCAGCCGCTGCTCGTCGTGGCAGATCTGGCCCGAGGGCAGCCCCGCACTCAGGTTCTGCACGACAGCAAAACCACTGGTTAGTGGGGCCCTGACAGCTGGCTGTTGTTTGGGTGCCTGTTTCCTGCAATCTTGTCTCACAACTGGCAGCTGACCTCATTCAGTCAAGAGCTGGCAGTACAAAACCAGTAAGTTTATGACACACGTTATTTCAGATCTCATACTTTTGGAGCCTCTACCCTCTGTAGATTCTGGAAATCATCTCGAGAATGGGAAAAGCCAAACCAGCCCAGTATGGGCCAGGACCACTGCCAGGCAGCAGCTGAGTACCTCCAGTAAAACAGATGTGTCCTGGACACCAAACCACCACACTGCACAGCTGCCTCGAGGCAGAAGTTCCCTCTGCTGCCCACTTCCTCCAGCCTGAAAGGGACAGATCTGCCTTTAATCCTTGGCTCAAGAGCAAGGACTTATATGGTGCTCTCCATGCCAGCTGCTTTAGGCCTGGATCCTCTGCAGCAAGAACAGGAACCAATTCATCATGGGCTGCTTTGCTTTTGCTTCATTCCAAACAGCAGAGCTCCACTGCTCACCACAGCTCTGAAGTGTGCAGCCACTCAGTAAATCCTACTGTACATGTTGCTTTCTCAGACTGCTGTCAACTGCATCCCCACTGCTTCTGCCTCATACACAACCCTGCCATGAAGGTCTCACTCTTCAGTTGCCTTTCCTTTGCTTTTCCTCTCCTTCAAGGTCGAGGGGAGTGGTCAGGGAGCATTTAACCTGCCCCAACAGCTGCTGTGCTCTGCGAGTTAGGATAAGCCTCAAGGACCTAAGTGTATCACATTAATCACTTGGTTTCCTGAAAGCAAGGCAAGAAGGGGGTTCAGTACATGGAACTGAGCTGATCACAGGTGATGAGCCATTAAGAGAGGTAAGGACTAATTTGTGAAAGAGCTTAAATTATATACACAAGGGTTTGGCAGCAGTGACAACAAGCAGCAGATCAGCGAGGTGGAAGAGAACCAAGCTGAGAAATTCAAACAACAGGGAAAACCCACTCACTGAGACCAAATTCCTAAAAATTTTAGGATGAGGCTGTCTTACCACATGCAGCAACAAGTCATGATCACTCAGTGAGAAAAGGCCTTTATGGCTTACCAGCCAGGACATCTGTCCTGGTGCAGCTCCTTCCAACAGGCTGGCTGCCCAGGCAGGGGCAGCAAGGCTTTAGGCAGGCTTCACTTTGGGAGCAGAGCAGAAGGATTTTGTTCAGAGACACAAGCCCATGTCCTGTGCCAGGTGTGACACTCACAGTTGCACACCCACACGTGGATGGCCAAGTGCAGGAGCTGCACCCTTCCTGCCCATCTCCCACCCCCCAGCCCTCTCTGGGAAAACCACTCCACATTTAACATTAATGCCTTGCCTGCTTTATTAGAGACAGAATTGTTAGTCATTTGCTTTGGGGTATGAATTAATTTCATTAATTTAATGGACTTCAAGTCCATGCTTCAGTTATACAATAAAGAAGTTTTCTTCTTGCTGCTTCTTACATAATTTTTGTCAGGCAGGTAATGAAGGAAGGAGCATGCAGGTTTAACACAAGCCTCTGTACACTCTTGAAATTTTGGGAAGCTGTGTGTGGCCTAGCAGAAAAGCAGGTAAACAGCTGTGAGAGAGCACAACAGCTTTCAGGAGCTGAGTACAAACACGAGAATTTCCCTCTGAATGGTGATTTATCAGAAGCAAATACATTAAGAGACTCACTTCGTCTTGCCATCTCCCTGCTTCTTCTTAGGAGGACCTACAGCTGGCTGCAGTGTCACCTGCCTGTCCTCAAGTGTCCCAGCTGCTTGGGAGAGGGTTCTCCATTCATGTGCCTTACTCACACCCTACTCACCAGAGCACTGCAGGGCCAGTCCTACCTCAATCCAGTGCTGGGACTCTTTTTGGATGATCATTTTAATGAGTATTTGTTTTAATGATCACTCTGTTCAGCCTCTTACCACTAATCTACTTTCTCCAATCCTTCATCTGCAGCCCTTAACGACCCCACTGAGCACCAAGCTTCTAATGGATTTGGATGAGATCAGTCCATCAACAAGCTCTTCTATCTGACCACTTAACTACACCTCACAGTGTCTTAGTGCATTATCAGCACCATTCTCAGCCCTCCCATCACCAGGGTCAGGTCTCTGCTTATTAAGCATCTTGGCAGCTACTACAACCTGCAGCATCATCATATGGTCATTTCCAGGAATCTGCTGGAGAGCCCATAAGCAGAAGGAGATTTCAGTATTTCTAACAATGCCACTTTGCATTATCTTTCTGCTTCTAATAGTTCCCTGCCCCCCACCCCAGCAGAACAAGCTGCTGCAGGGATTTTATTCTTCCTGAGCAGCCCAAAACCATTTCAGGAACTTTATCATACCCACACTGCTCAGAGGTGGCCACACCTGCCATGCAAACTCAGCTGCTGTCCTGCCCATTTCTTCTTTTCCCACTCCTGTGCCTCCCTCCCCCCAACCCACCAGCAAGTGCAGTGGATCACCAGTGCCATGGGTACACACATCTTCCCTCCAGATGAGCCCCAAAACCATATAGCCAGTTTTCAGACACATTTTAGGGGGACTGCTCTGGGAATTCCTCCACCCTCTGGGCAGCAAACCATTCCCACTATACCACCATCCACAGAAACCAGACAGCTAACGCTGCTCCAACACACACAGACCTCCAGGCTCCTCAGCAGCTGCTAAATGAGATGAAACGTGGTGCAAGAGAGATGCCTGACTTCAGCTGAGCCAAGGGTCCCAGAGCAGCCCTTTCACACACGCTCTTTCAGCAGCAGCAGGTCTGCTCCCAGCTGACACAGCCCTATCCAGGGCAGGTCAGCTCTGCAGGGAGGCAGTGATGGCCACACACAGACCTGTGGGTGTCACAGGGAGAGTGCAGCACTCGGTTTTCAACCCCCACATTAGCTGTGCCTCGGGAAGGTCTCTGCAGCCTTTGCTGTTCAGGGGTCCCAGCACCTGCAGCCCAACACACATGGGCTCCACAGACGTCCTCAGCAGCTCTCTGGAGGAGAGGGACCATGTACAGCTGAGCTGGGACGGCTGTGTGTGGGGCTCTGCCGCAGACCTCCATAAAGGCTCCTCCAGAAATGACCAAGGAAAAGACTTGCCTAGGCACTAATGCACTCCCTCCCACCCTCCAGATTCCCTTTTGTTACACTATCTCAGTGAGGAGGAGCCCTTCTAACAGCCCAGCTAAAGCACTTGGCCTTGAAAGCACTCACCCTGCTGACCTTCCCTTGTCTCCGGCGAGTGTGGGGACAGAGTTCCCACGGGGAGAAGCTGAGCCCCAGAGCAGCCTTTGTGTCTTGTCAAAAGCAAGTCTCCTTTAAGCAAAGCTGAATCAGTGAATGAATGGGAAGGCAGCCACAGGGCTTCAGGGGAAGGAGAGGGTTTCAGCCACATTAGCCATGAGGTTTGTCACAGCTCGCTGAGGACAAGAGGCACTGCTGATGGGCAGCTGGGAGCAGGTCTCAGCCCAGCACTACAAGGGAAACCCCCTCCAGAAACACATCAACTCCCACACCGACTTCCTGACTTGTTCCTCCTTCTCCAACACACCCCAGAACAGTCTGACCCCACTCAGCAGCCTTGGCTCAACTAGAAGACCGATCTACATTACACAGCTTTGTCAGCAGTTTTCAAGCTTAAATTTAAGGCAACCAGGGATGAGTCTGAGTCACAACTATAACACAGCAATGCAATTTTAATAAAAAGCAGATAAGTGGTTTCTGAGTTCCCCATCTCAAGGTGCAGCTAGCTTGTGCATTAGGCACTTCTGGTTGTCTCACACTAAGTTTAATAAATCTGCAAAATGCAACCTCCTTAGACATGACATCTACAGTACTACCCCCTCCTCTCAGATGGGAGATAGTCCAACAGAGCTGAAGGCAATCACATATCACCAAAACCTACAAACTAATCCAAGTGATCCTCCAGAAGCCCAAAAACCAGGCAGCATCTATATTATCTTTAGGTATGTCCAAATTTCCAATGAGGTCCCACAAAAGCCAGCTCCAGTTTAGACAGTCACTGCAATGCTGCCTTTGAAAAGAGGTTTCAGTCACTTTGTGCATCTTACCCAGTCACTGTGACATTTAACAGGAGCCAGCTCATGGACAAGGAGAGGGGCCATTTTCAAGGCCAGGCCAAATGCTGACACAGGGAAGCCACCCTGGCAGGTTTGCTCCTGCAGATCAGGGTTCCCCAAATAGTATGGTACCTCTGAAGTATCTTTCCTAAGGTGTGAGCTCCTCAGCATCCTCCTTGTCTCTGCTGTTCCCCCAACTTAGCCTTAAGTCCCCTCTTGAAAAGAGCAGCAGGATGATGTCCCAGCATCTTTTATTCTCTAAAAAAATATGTGCCTGTACAGACTCCCCACTGGAGGAGGAGCAGCAAGGTAAATAAGATGGAAGTGTTACCACTATTCAACCTTCAGAAGGCACTGGGGATAGAAGTGAGGTAATGGATTCTGGAATTGATTTAGTAAACCAGTGAGCTGACTTTAAATTAAGACTGGAATAGGAATAGAAAGGATATAACTAATTAAAGAACATGATACAAAAGGTTGAAGCAGGTATGGTATCTACTGTGAGCAAACCGAAGCTTTCAATCAAAGCTGGTATCTCACTCTGTTTTAGGGAGTCAAACAAAAACCTTGAAAAATATGCAAGAGAAGAGTTGCCCATGTATTTGCATGGACTGGGGAGTAGAGGGATTTCAGAAGTTATAAATTAAAGAAAAAAAGTCCTTGACCTAGAACTGACAACTCAGCAACAATTCTACACAGAAACCCCTGAGATTGTGGAATGATTTGGTATAATGAACAACACAAAGCCAACGATAATAATTTATACCACAAAACCACACTAGCGAAGCTATGGCAGAGCAGCCACACCACGAGTACACGTGACCACCCTTCCAACTGTTAGAGCTGGTCTTCTACACCAGGTGAACAACCTCACCTGGGACCAGGCCCCCATGTACCAGCAGAGCTAGATCATCTGTGGGGGACACAGAAAAAATGCACACCAGATCCACAATGTTTATACCTGAGCACTGTGCAAGCCCATCCAGGCTCTCCTTCTGAAAGCAGTACTGCTCAAGATAGGTATGATGAGGTATTACGAGATGGGACAGTATGTCTGCTGTGTCTCCATACATTACTGGTAATTTTAAAATCCCACAGATGTCCTAGATGACAGATATCATATCAGTTACCAGTAAATCCATACTCATCCCTACACCAGCATCAGTTTCTCCCCATCCTTTTCAGGCTGGTCTGCAGCAATGGCCATGAAATTGAGGCTTTCAAATCCCCTCTGCAGAAACCTGGACTAAATGACTTCTGTGGAATTAAGCTTATTGTATCCTGAGTACAGATATTAATGATAAAAATAATATTCAAATCTTGGACAAGGTGCAAATATCAGAAAACTGAACGTCTCAGCATGCAAGACAGAGCCAGAACATTTGCTTGAAACAGCTAAATTTTTTTGCTGAATCTAGATCACACATTGACAGGACACTGTTACTGGAGAAGGAAGCAATTAACCATTGGGTTATGGCCACAAACAGAGACTTGATGATTGCTTATAGGGCCCTCTATTCAGTGCAAACAGTCAACCAGATTATGATTTGGTGTAAAATGTGAATGTCATTAGTTCTCCATATTCAAATGCCTCTGAACAGTTCATTATAATCTTGCCATCAGCAATGGAATTCCAATCTTAGATGTTTATATGACGCACACTCCTCAGGGCTGCACTGAGCAAGTGGGAGCTGAAATTTATTATCCTTCCAGCTAAGCAGAGGGCTGCCCAGGTGCACTTCACCATTTCAATAACTGATGCAGAAGGAGAAATATAGGGTTATTTTGATGTAAGGTTTATTTAGAACAAGCTCAAGCTAGTGCTCCAACTCAAGGCTATGTCGTACATCTGCAGCTCATCTGGGGAATAAACTCACCTGTTTTCCCCTCCTCTGCTAATACTACTCGGAGCTGGCTTAAACCCCTGGTTCCTCTGGCTGGACATTTACCCCCATCTAGCACCCTTCCTTTGGGATCTCACAGCATTTCTCATCCCAAACATCAGGAGCTCACTGAGCTTACTGCTCGGAGGTGGCGTGCAGCAGTCCCCACTCCAGCCCCACACACATTACCTTACTCTCCACCACGGAGATAAGGATCTGCTCCATGATGCTGCTGGTTGCGGGGACAGAGGTCTGGATGTGGCCGATGACGATGCCGATGGCCACACGGGACAGCTCGTAGCTGAGGTGGGTGTTCCTGCGCACCAGCTCGATCAGTTCGGCACCAATTGTCTTGGGCACGGAGGCCACCAGGCCACCGGGTTCTGCTGGCAGCGACTCCACCCCAGCTGCCTTCTTATCCTCCAGGCAGAGGTTGCTGAAGGCATCCAGGCTTGCAGGGGGGGCCGGGGCAGTTTTCTTTACCTGAGAAGTCTTCTCCCCATCCACAATGTGGGACCTCTGGGTCCCCCCTTCAGCTGGCGGTGCTGGGGCAGCCCTCTTGGACTGGGGAGATTTGCTGGAATCCTTTGGGGAAGTCCCATAACGGGAATGGGTCACAGAGCCACTGTCCAAGTTGCGTGTGATCGTGGTGTGGACACTCCGGCTCGGGACAGGGGGTGGAGTGTTGGCAGGACTGGAGGTGGCCGTTGGGAGAGCGGTCTCGGACACAGAAGAAGCAGTGTACAAGGTATCCAGGGATGTCGTGCTTATAGAGGAGCCACTAGAAGCTGACCCAGGAATAATTTCAACAGCATCTGAAAGGGAACAATTAAACATGCCTTAGCAACAGCATCAAAGGAAAAGAGAAAAAAAACCAAATTGCTACAGCGCAGTCCATTAAAAGGCTCATTGTGCATGCGACCAGAGCAGTTTAACTCCTCTTCCTGCCTCACTTATCTCAAAGCAAAATTGTACCCATTCTCTCTGGAGCATTGCCACACAATCACCTCTTTAGAAAGGGGAAAGCTACTCTGTTGAGATGAATACCCTTCAAAGGGCTTAGTGTTTTACACAGGGGAAGGGAGGGAGGGACGGACACAACTAAGGGACAGAAAAGTCTTTTCCCTCTGGGTTAGGCTTTTTCTGCCTTAAGGATGTAAGCCCTCACTTTTGAAAGATGGTGCCTCAGAATTGCAAGACACAGAAGGCTTCACACACCAGCCTGCACCTCCCTCTTGCACACACCCCACGGTTAGCACTGACAGTGGAGGAAACACTTGACTGACAACCTCTCTAGTCCCTCCCTTTCAGCACCCTCCAACATTTGATCACGAGCCCTGCAGCCCTGCTAGCACCCACTGATTTCACTAGCCTCCACACTATCTGCTCTACTGTATTTCTCTCCCCACCTCTAGTTTTGACTAGCTCTAGCAGTGGGAGTCCCACCTTCCAAGGGAAAAAATGCACAACAAGCAAAGAGATATTAAGATTTTCTTTCCTTTAACCTGGTCTTATACATAGTTTTGGTAAATCTTATCCGTTAGTTTCTAGTGGCCAGAAACGTATCCAAGTTCTTCCCTGATTATGGAAACAATTACTTGGGCAAATAGTGGGATACCTAGAGCTTCCCAAGAGCAGCTGATGTTAGGGCTGGAAGAGAAGGAGCTGCACCCCATGGGGAGCCCAGCTCTCAGGGAAGGCAGTTACTCACACACACACACCCCCCAAGGGAAGGACCAGTGGGACAGATGTGAAATGCCTTTGCTGCCCTTCTGCAGGCTATTCCAACCTTTCCTGCTCTATCAGTGCTTGGAGCCCTCCACCAGTCCATCCACCACGCCCCCCCAAGTAAACACCAGCTAGGCAGAAAAACTGGGCCCTTCACTCCCACACAGGTTCAGCATCCCTCTTTTTCATCCTCCTCACAGAGGATCATTTATGAATCAGAGCTCCCCCCATGCTTCATTAAATCAAAATAATGGGTTGAAGGAAACTGACCTTTGCGACCTCCCACTACTCCAGTGAAAAATGGCTCAATACCATTAAGTACCATTAAGGAAGCTGGTGCCAGTCCCAGGTCTCAATTACCTGCAAGTCAATAGCTCTGCCCTGCTCCACACAAGGGGACACAGAGTGGGGTTGAGCTGGGCTGAGTGTCACCAATGGCATCACTGTGACAGCACAGCAGAGCACTTGGGCAAGCTGGCAGCAAGTCAGCAGGATGAGCACTGCTCTGCCAGCCCAACCACGCTGAAGATGGAGAAGCTCCTGCCCTGGGCCCATGGTCCTGCTCTCAAGTGTTCCTCACTAGGTGCTCCTCTGCCTGTGGGCAGCACATAGGCAGATGTGCCCCTGGTATTATTACTGCTCCTTAGAGGCACCAGCCACTGAATTTATGGAAATCCCACCATTGTACAAAGAAAGTGCTCAACAGATTGGGAGTCAAAAGCAAGACTTGAGACTGGATTAAAAGCCAGTGAGTCCCCCTGAGAAGGTATCACACTCTTCACTGCAAGGGAACACTCCTTCTGCCTCGTTGGGAGACGGCCATGGTGTCTCTGGGAGAAAAAGGATCTTAAACCACTGAGGTTGTGCACTGGGCAGACTAGCCACATGATCAGGCAGAGGGTTGCTCCATGGAGAGCACTATGATTCCCAGGGCCACAGGCACTGAAGGAGCAGGAAGATGCTGTACCTGGCACCCATCCACAAGCTGCCCAGATCCTCCCAAATCAGAACAGGCTTGAAGGAACACTGGTCACCAGCTCAGGACCATCAGCATTAAAACCTACAGGAATCTAGGCTATATATATTTTATAGATATATTTGTAAGGATATAAACCATATAGGAATTCAGGGAATGGATAAGGATGCTCATCTAAGCACAAAGCAGAAGCATTCAGGCCCCATGGCTGTTACATTTCCCAGTGTCTGTTTCATACCCGAGACCTGGAGAGCAGTTTGTCCTTACTTTTAATGGGAGCAGCAATCTGAGTGTTCTTGCGCTTCTCTGGAGGTGGGGGGGTGACAGGAGCAGCACGACGGGCCTGTGGTGGGATCTGTAAGGAAAGATTTCAGAGCAATCAAAGGAGGTTGACAATAAAGACATTCCCTTTTACGAAGCCTTCTTTCTCGCGTGCATGTGTAGATTTGTCCTCACATCTCTCTCGTCATTTGGGACAGTTTTCTCAGGAGGACAGATGTTAATAGGCGGCCTCCTAGAAGAACAAAGCAGCACTCAAACTGACTTCATCCCCTCCCTGTGACAAGCAAAGCAGCCCTTGTTTAATTGCTGTGTTCGGCAGCACATGGCACATACGTCGTATAGACCTGTCAAGCATTTACTCCTCCTTTATTCCAAATGCAATCCCACACACTTACCATGTCCCCACATTACTCTCAATAGCTCCTCAGAGGCTGCAAACAGAGTGCGTATTTACACACTCTTCTGGAGAGATCCATTACATCAGCTACAAATACCCTTGAAGAAAGACAAAACCAAGGACTGGAAACATGTAAATGCCTTTTCCATGCTTTCAAAGCTATTTCTGCTCATGCAGGGAGAAAATAGGGCTTGACCCTCACAGTGCAATACTATGCTACCTATAGCAAGATCCACTGGGAAAACCTTTGCCAGGGAGTTGCATTAACTCTTCACATCTGGGGTTCTTCCTGTAAGTCTCTTCTTCTAGGATTGCCAAATCAGCAATGTACGAGCCCCAGACTCAGATTCCTATACTCATCTTTTGCTGTCAGATCTAAACACCATGATCACCAATATCACTTTCACCCACAATTACTCCAGGGAGGTGCAGCCTCAGGGTTAACCTCTAATCAGTAGGGCATCACTGAACACAGCAGCCAAGCTAGGTGGGAGCACATTGCATCAATACTCCAGTCCCCACAGCCCAGCAGCTCAGGGCCAGGAGACTCTGCTTGGGACCTCTCAGGACTGCTGGGATTCAGAGCCTGCTGCCTCAAATATGCCTCTGCTTTTATGGGATATTGCAATCACTGTCTGTGGCCAAACCTCCCAGGGGAGCGCAGGAAGGGAAAGGAGGTGATGGTCTGAATGTCTTGGGTAACTCAGCTGTCATCCATTTGGAATCTATAGTGACATTCAGTCCATCACAAGTGAAAATTTTCCAGGTTTGTTTAGCCCTGGAAGAGAAGTTTTCTGTGCCCTGACATTGCTGAATAGACCTATATAAACACCACACAGGGCACAGAGCTCTGCCACCCCACAGTTAAAATCTGAGACAGGCCCCTGAAAGGTCTCTATCTTACATAGCTCAGTAGAAGGAGAATGAAAAATGTGCTTTTTTCCCCCCCAGATCCAGGAAGGGCAAAAACCTCCTCTGAAGTGGAAGCAAAGATATTCCTGTAAATGAAACTCCTTCAAAAGCCACCTCAAATGTTCAAGACTCGATGCCAAAAGCTGACAACATGCTCACAGCCCATGTCTAGATCCACTAGACAAGTGAAAACACAGCAGTTTACACAAAGACTTTTAAAAAAGGATCTCTTTGTCCCCTTCACATCCAACACCAAGTACATCCAACTTCATATCATGTCATATAAAAAGTCACTTCTTTACAAGCACCTTTAGCTGCTGAATTAGCACGAGCCAGTGCTGCAGACTCCCTGCCTGCACTCTCTGCTCTTGTCAATCCACCCCACATTGTTCTTTGGGTGGAATGCTATCCGATACTTGCATGCAGCTTCAAAAATTATCTGTGTCAGTCCAAAAAGAGACTGCACAGCTGAGAGAGGTCAAGCAGATCAGGAGGGGTCTCTGCATTGCATGGTTGGCAGGCTGGCCCCAAATCCAGAAGGCTCAGCTGTGCTAAAAGCAGAGCCCTGTCTGCAGAGTGCTGGAGCTGACAGCACGAGTCAGAGCTGCTTGGCACAGCACGGCCACGATTATTGAGGCAGTGGGATTTAGCAGACAGACAGGCCCAGAGCTTAGCGCAGATGCGTGACATTGTTTGGAGATAGCGAGGGTTGGGTCATTCTGGAGGATTTCCATGGCTTCATTAGCCCTTCCAAACTTACCACACAAGTTTAACATAGTTATTACAGGCTAGTGCTTAAATTAATGGATGTACAGCTAATGCTGGCTCAGCCCCTGCCAGTTTAGACAGCCCCACACCACAGTACAAGCGGCTGTGAGGAGAACGTGAAGCATCGCCCAAGCCGCACGGTCAGGAGCTGTGAGGTGTAACCAATGGCCGTCCCCTCCCTCAACCCCATGTCCTAGCCACGGCTTGGGGCCAACAGGAGGATGTACAACACCAAAACCTCCAAAGGGAAAGGGAGAAAACATCCTCTGTGCAGCTGCCAAGCACAAGCTGACCCTGCACGAGTCCTTGAAGTTCAGATGCCACCTCTCTGGAGGAGAAGAGATGAGGGACCTTATCAAAGGTTCAGAGAAGCAACTGTACTTGTGTTGAAAGCCTCCCTTTCCCCAGGCCTCTATAAGGGCACTGTGAACTTCCCCAAATCCACAGATTTTACACATCTGCTTCCCCTCCTTTACCCTTTTGCAAGGATTGATAGCAGGCTGTGCTCCCTGCGCTGAGACAAGAGCTGACTCAACCACAACACTCCCATTCCCTTCGCAGCCAAGCAGGCAGAAAACATCACCACTCTGACTCCTGGGAACAATGTTATTATAGTAGTACCCTTTAAACAAAATAACAAACCAGTAAACCAAATGAACAATCTCCCACCCACCTCCTCCTCAGTCAAACTCTGCCAAGCCAGACACACTGGACTGTAGCAAAGGTTTCTGGATATGAGCATCACAAACTCACTGAGCATGCACAAATGCAGCAGACTAACTAAAATACTCCAAGAGTCCAACCTCCACCCTTGGCAGCTGGTATGGCAGCAGCCCCAGCCTCCCACCTTATGCTGACTGTGGAGGAGCTGAAGATAACGCTCAGCACAAGTGCCCTCACCAAGTACTGCAGCCAGTTCAGTTCTGGGAGCAAAGCCACTGAGAGGAAATTTGCACCTCAAATTTTGCTTAAGTTTTCAGATGCAAACTCTGAATGCACCTGAAAATCCCAAGCAATGAAAAGTACATGCCAAGACCTCTGCTCCTCTGGAGCTAGTGAGAAAGTTTAGATTTCAGTAGGTCTCCTCTTAGGCTACTGCATAACCAGTGGAAGAAAGCAATGCTGCTTCCTCCACTTTGTATTTTCAAAGTACACAGGAAATCCACCAAGTGAGCTGTTAAAATCTCAAGGAGCCCTTTCAGCACAGGACTAAGCTGGAAGCCCTTCAACTGCATCCTCAGTGCCACCCAGACAGAAACAGTTCTTTGTCAGCCAAGGAAATTTGTCTTCCTCCTTTTTGGCAAGCAACCAAACCACAGACCAGATAAAGACAGGGAATCAGCATGGAGAATGGGCTGTAAGGTGCCCCATTTGCTCAGCCCATAATGTACAGGCTTGAGAACGGAGCTGGTTTGACTGCCAAAGAACAAAAATGAATACTGAGGAGAAAAATGGGGTTTGTAGGAATTACTGTGTTCAGCCAGAGTGAGCCAGAGCTACCTTTCATCTCCCCAAACTCACAGTTCTTCAAGTGTAAAACAAGCCTCATCTGCTAGGGATGACAGCATATCAATGCCTTATAAACACAATGCCTCCAAACACTCAGCCCAGAGAGATGAAGAAAAACTACAGTGCACGTGTTCATCTGTAGGAGGAATAAAAAATCTCCATGCTCATCCTTGCTCGGCGCCTTTAGCCCTAACATCCAGCTACACCTACACAGGGAAATCTGGCACATCATTCATCCCCAACAGCCACAGCCTCCGTCCTAGGCTGCTCCTTTGAAGCCTCACTGACGCCGCACTGTAACCTTGGAACTGCGTGTGTCACTGAGATAAAAAAAGAACTGCTCTAAATCTTCTTTCCTGCAATTTGCCTTTAATTCATCATTATAAGCAACCTTCAGACAAAGCAGGATCTTTGGGGTTTTTTTGGCTTTTTGTTTTGTTTTGAGTAGTATAAATAGGCAGCCACAGCAGATAAAATGCTTAAGGACAAATGATCTTGTGCAGACATAACAAGGGGGAAATGAAGCAGTGCTGAGTGCTTGGAGGGAGCTCTGCTGCTCACGTCAAAACTGCTTTTCAAAGCATTCTCCAGGGAGCCTTTCTTTTAGAAAGTTGCCAAGAGATAGTCACACATTATAAAGTGGATTTTGCATGTTACTAAAACCATGGACCCTCAAGAATTCCAAAAAGCATGACAAGTGTAAATGGCAGAGGGACTGTTCCAGATTTCTTACACAGAGACACCAACACTTTATACTGCAGTAATCCCAGGTCAGCAGCACAAACACTTGATTTGTAACTTCAGCTGCAAAGGCATTTTATTCAACAGGACAAGCAATGTCACCCCACCAAAAGAGGAACCTAACAAATGTCCAGCCACTGTTACCTGGTAGAGACCTTCATCGTCCTCCTCGAACTCGGTGTTGGGGAGGCTGTGGTGTCGCTCGTACCCCGTCCGGCACACCCCGTTGGGCTGCCGGGACACATCCAGGTGGTGATCACTGGTGGACTGAGTCATAACCGTCCCCTGCGGGGTGGGAGAGTGGCTTTTACGGGACACGGTCTCCTTCCGGTGATGGATCAGTTTTCTGAAATGGAATGATGACATCAGGAAGAGCAAAGCTCAAGGGAGTGACCATGCTGCAACATTTGAATTATTTTTTAATGATTTATTGCATTTGGGCTATATATACCAGAATGGGCTACATTACTCTGAACACCAACTCCAGTTTCATTAACAACTAAGGAAGCACTTCTGGGGGAGGAAGGAAGAGGCTTTGCAAGAGCCCATAATTTATTCATCAGTTCACTGGAGAAAAATGCCTCTTCCTCAGAGGAGAGTCACATATTGCATTGCAAGCTTCAGAAATTGCCTGCACTTTAGAATTGCTGTTCAACTGAGATTAAACCAGCATGCCTCAGCACAGAGTGTAAGGTGTCAGAGAAAACAAAAATTCTCCTCACAAGCAATTATTTGAGAACATATTAAAGACCTTGTGTCACATGCCAACAATCTCTACAATTCCTGGCGGGTAAAGCAGAGAAAATGCAGCCAGGAAGGTTTTGGATTTCTCCTCCAAGCCTACAATGTGGCTGAGAATCTCCTCTTCTTGGCATGCACAGGGATAGAGAAGCAAGGCCAAAGCTCTACTTTGCTGGACACAGTTGTCAGGAGGAGCAGCAGCAGCTCAAACGCTGGGAAGCTCTCTGAGTGCAGCAGCACTTTGCAGCACAGGGGCTCAAATCAACAACGTCCAACATCCCCCAAGGACAGAATGACACTGTGACCACCCTCCATCTGCCAGCTCTCCCAGATGCCCATCATACTTACTGGAGGACATCTCTCTGCTCCAGGTTGTATTTTCCCCCATTCTTCATGGCTGCATTGTGCACAGCCTCAATGGCACGGTCAATGGACTGGAGAACCACATCCTGCTCCAGCACCTGAGAAACAACATCCAATGTGTTACTGTGTCCTTCAGCTGAGGTTCTTTTGCACCAGAGCTTATGGCAGGAGAGACCACAGTACAGTAAACTCCCAGAGTTTGTTTGGGAAAGTCACTGTTACAAGCGCCAAAGTCCAATGATTCCTACAGGGAGACCAGAGACAAAGCTTCAGGACCATGCAGCAGCCTTGAATATTTAGCCTCCTGCAGGGAGGTTTTGAGATCCCCCTGCAAAGCCAAGCTTATCCCAAGCCCAGTTATTCCTGCTCTTGCTGCCCTACTATAGACAAAATTCACAACTGTGAATGTGACAGTTGAAATCTGGGGGCCTCCAGAGTCTATCGACTCTGGATGGTTTTTTTTGCTCACTTTTTTCTTGATGGTTTTTATACTTGTTTTGTAACTTGAAGCATCTTTTCCAAATCTCCACCCAAGCTGTCACAGCAACGTTTATTCCTCCCGCCAGCCTGTTTAGCACTTGTTACTGCAGTTAAAATAAACAGCAGCCTTGAAAAAAGAAACACCAAAGACACCACTCCCTGGGCTCACAGAGGAGGCTGGAAGTGGAACAGGAAGATAAAGCAGGTTTCTACACTTGTGACACTCTAAAAGGCTTTGTTTACCAAAAGTTGACATGCCTTCAGGAGAAAAGACCTTTACAGGACTAAGGCAGAAGGCAAAGGACTGACTCTCTGACCCACAGGTCTCCCATAAGCTGCCACTGGTGCCAGCACCATCCGTTCAGTCCCGCTGCTCCAGCCTCAGCCCACGCACAAGGGGAGGAGGGGAATGCTCGGGCTCCAGTACTCACTGCAGCTCTTTGAACACTAAACCCCCTCTTTATCTTCACTTGCTTTGGCCCCCCCTCCTTACATAAGAGAAACTATTTATCCAGCCAAGGAGTGGCTGGATTCTCATTAAGGATGCACCTTAATTGGCCTTAGGGGGCTGCAGAGCACAGAAGGGAAGCCCTCCCTGCCAGGGCTGAAAGTGCCCGCCTCCATAGCACTGGCATGCAGTTTTCTGATAACATGCTATGTATTATTTATATCCTGATTAATTGCTTAACCAAATGTGAATTAACAGCTACCACAGACTGTGGGGAAAAAACAAGGTGTGGATGAGAGGCCTCTTCTGCAATACTCAGCTCTGAAAAATTTAGGAGGGTTTTTTTTGTTAGCTTGTTTTCCCAAGGAAGACAGGGAAGAAAGCAATTGGGGAAAACTTTAAAAATAAAACCATATTTATTAAAGTATCAGGTCAAGAACAAAACCAACACTCAGAACTCAACTTCAGTATGAAGCTCCAAGCAGCCCCATATGGCCCAAAGATATGGCCTAGGGAGCATTTCACCACCTCTAACTACAGAACTAAGTAAGGAAACAGAGCAAAGTGTATTTGAACACATTCCAAGGAGGGTTGGAAGGAACAGCAAGTTATTTCAGCGAATTCACCTTCTTTCCTGAGAAGATAAGAGAAAATTACAGCAAGCTGCATGCTCTCTCTGGGAAGGGGGAGCAGTGCAGAAGTCTCCTGCACTGCTGTCTCCAGGGGAATGCCAGTGTTGCTCTGAGCGCCACAGACCCCTGCCCTCTGCACACCCCACCTGCCCTCCTGCACTCCCACGTGAGTGCCCACCCCAAAATTCAACACAACTCCTGCTACAGCCTCCAAACACTGGCCCTGGTGCACTCCCTGGTCCCCTACTTGTAGTCCTTCTGCACTCACCACCACCCCTCCCAAAAACAGCCCCTCTACAAGTTGCACCCCTTTGTGCTGCCTTCTCCCACCCTCCCCAGTCTTCCAGGCTTTCACCCACAAGGGTTTAAACCCTTTCTCAGTCTGATCACCCCAGGGAAGATGGCAGTACAGAGCACTGAATCCTACTGAACAGCTCAGCATCTCTGCCCTCTTCCAGAGGGCACATCAGCACAGTCCACAGGAACCCACAGGCTGGAATCATAGAATGGGTTGGATTGGAAGGATCTTTTAAATCTTCTAGTTCCAACACCCCACCATGAGTAGGAATGGCACTCACTAGACCAGATTGCCTGGGGTCCTGTCCAACCTGGCCTTGAACACCTCCAGGGATGGGACATCCATAACTTCTCTGAGCAACCTCTTCCAGTGCCTGACCACTCTGCAGCTGAAGAATTTCCCCCTAACATCCAATGTAAACCTTGCCTCTTTCAATTTAAAACCATACTCCCCTTGTCTTAGCACTACCTGCCAATGTAAAAAGTCATTGTCCATCTTTTTATAAGCTCCCTTTAAGTACAGGAGGCAATGAGGTTTCCCTAAAGCTTTCTCCAGGCTGAACAACCCCACTCTCTCAGCCTGCCTCCACAGAAGAGGTGCTCCTATGGAGCTGCTCCTTGCTGTGCAATGCCATTTATTATGGAGAGGGTGCTTCCTTTCTGATAAAACACAGCATTTTCACACTAATGCAGCAGTGCTGTGACAACTGGCTTTTAGCTGCTGTGCTCTTTCCTTTTGTTTCTGCTCCCAACCCTCTATTAACAAGGCCCTGTCAAAGGGCTGGAATAAAAAAGCAGCATTAACTTGCCACTTGCACTTTATGACATTGTTGATGCCACTCATAAATCATCTCCCTTTGTCAGCTGAGCTGGGAGGGTGCACGTTGGGTGAGGGGGAAATGGCAGGGTCGTCAGCACAGGGGCTGCCTCGCATTCTGGGTTTGTAGGACACCCAGCATCAGGGATCCCCTGCACTGTAGTCATAAAGTTAAGAAATAGAAATCAGTATCCTGGATAGATCACGTGATTCAAAGGAATCTTCACACTCCTAAGGTTAACCAAAATGGCACTGCTTTGTTTGAGGAGGATGGATGAAAAAGCACATTGCAGTTGAAACAAGCACAGATTGCAAGGGGGCAAAACTCAGGTTTTGCAAGGGGGCAAAAGGTCTCAACTATGATCTCCTCCTCCCTAGGACTCGAGGGATTACGTGCTCACAGCAATTCTGGGCACTGCCTCGCTGTACTCCCCATGCAATCTAGAGAGATCAATCACTCTGCAGGACAGGGGAATCCTGCCTGCATCCAGCACTCATTCCTGAGGATGCTGGCAGCTGGGACACAGGCAGGCAGGGGTCCTGAGCAGTACATCCAGGCATCTCACATATTCACAGGCAGCCCTGGCCATGCACAGCTCTACAGCCTGCAAAGGAGAGAGGCCACAAAGCAGCAGCAAGAGCAGAGTCCTGGAGTGCAGGCAGGAGCTGGGTGCTCCAAAGTCCTGCAGAGTCCTGTGCTGCAGTCCTGCCCCATCCCACGCTCTGGGGTACAGAGACGAAACCCTGTCCATAAGCTAAGGCTCACATGGAAGCAAGGGAATGCATGAGAAGGGCACTGCTGTACAGAGGGCTGTCAGAGGAGACGTACCAAGCAAAGCCCAGGAATTCAGCTGGATTTACTGAGGCTGCACGGTGGGGGTTGGCAGAGCCCCGAGCAACCACTGCAGCACGCAAGCTGTTAACTGTGTCCTTCACCAGCTACCGGCTCACCAGGCACAGGCACAGCCGTGCCAGCCACTCTGGGCAGGCAGAGAAGGTGGCAGGGACAGGGCAGGGGCAGGGCAGTGACAGGGACAGGGCAGTGATGGCAGTGGAAGGCACCGGCCCTTACGGGGTGAGCACAGGCGTCTCCTCGGTCAGCGCAGAGCGACGGTGCCCAGGCTGTGGCCAAGAGGCATCAACAGGATACCACCTTCTGCCCAATATACCATGATGATCAAGGAGTATTTGCTGAGGTATTGATAACACATTCCCACCGGTGCCTCACCCCAGAAAGGAGTGGCTGCCACCCCCTCTATCAGATATTTCTGGTTTAATCAAACAAAACGCTGCAGCAGAGAAATGCTGGGCTCTATAAGCAGCCTGTCTCCACCAGCCTGGCTACAGCCAGAGGCAGGGGAAGAGCAGAGAAGTGACCCTTGGTGATCACAGCCCATACTGGCTATGGGGCACTGTATCACAGAACCAGGGGTATCACCAGCACCCCACAGGCGAGTTGCTCTGCAGGATCACAGTACTGTTCAATTAGAGCCATGAATATCAGCCAGAAAACTGAATTTCTTCCTTCATAGCCTGGTGTAGGAGAATCACAGAAGCATCAATAAATCATTATTTCCTTGCTCCTTGCTAATAACATGAACAAACAAAGAGTCTCCCCAGAGCCTGCTGCCAATTTCATCCCCACCTGATGAGGACAGAGCCAGACCTCAGCACTGCCTTGGGGTGCTTTGCACACCCCAAGGTGGTTGGGGAAGGATGCCTTTCTCAGGGCCAAAGACAAGCTTTTAAGAAGTACCCTTCCAGAATGTCTTGTGGGTACCCAAGCACGGCCAACACAGGGCATGGCCCTGCAGAGGCAGGAATGCATCTACCCCCTGCCTCACACTGCTCTCATGCTCATTGCCCCAGGAGCAGTCTCCCCAGAGAGAGCACACCTGCCCAGGATGTGTCGCACAGGCTGGTGAGAGACCTGAGCAATTCAGAAGACACTACAGGTGTCCTTGTGGTACAGGCAGCACAACCTCCTCTCCTGTCCTACCCGGGCTATCGAAAATGTTGCCCCCTCTCTTTTTGTTTTTAATCTTTCCACACGTATCACTGGTGTTGCTTAAATGCACTCACACAGAAGAACTTGCTCAACAGTCTAGAATAATCATACCTTTCAGAAGCGCATTTTCTAGACAAACAGGCTGACAGCTGCATCAGCTCAGACAGGCTGAACCACTCTGCATGCATGAGGCTCCCACATTTATGAAAGTGGCCCATTAATGTATGGCAGGCTTTTCTTTGCCTCTGCAGGGGGCTGATCCAAGAAAACATAGCTTTTTTTTCCTCATCCTGCCTCTCCATTTTTTAGTGATCAAGGGCATTTGCTCTTCTGCATGTGCAGGAATTGGTGCCCTCATGCCTGCAGCTGCCTCTGCAGCCAGAGGGGTGCCCAGGCAGGGCTGCTCATCTTCACCCTCATCTCATTGCCCCAGCTTTCACAACATGACAACAAAGGACAGACAAAGTTTTGTCTCCAGTGACAGCTCAGTTTTCACGCAGCTGCACTGACACGGACCACTGGTGAAATTAGTGTATTTATCCCGCTGGCGTACACAGGCACAGGCTGGTTCTTTGTTACTCAAATCAGAGAGGAACACCACCTCTTAGGTCACATGCCCTTCACCCCCAGTCACTGCCAGACTGTCTGCATGCTTATTCCTTCCAGATTGAAATGATCGTGGCGCTAATTTACAAAAATCAACTATCCTTTGTCTGCACAGAGCGATGTGCCAGATCAGAGTTCCCCCTTCAGGACCACACAGCTCAAACAAATGGGCTGAATTTTGGTTTTTTGCATTGCTGGGGAAAATTCAGCTCCTTTCCCTTCCCATTTTTGCAGCCCAAATCAGAAATGTTTAGTCTCCAGGCTGTTGGTTAAGAGAGATGCATTAACTTACTCTTGCCGGCATGAAGATATTGTGCCTCGCGGCACTTAAAAACACACAATAAAAACGCGAGTGAAACAATGGGCAACTGCCCTGGTTACTGAGCAAATAAGATGAGAAAAGCTCCAAACAAACCTGCAGCATCTCTGACTCACTAGCGAGAAAACAAAGACATGGCTGAGCTCTTCTGACAAAGAGGCAGCCCAGAAGCAGCCCAGGAATTCCTGCTGATCTGCTATAGCGCGTTTCTCACGGATCGGTGTTTTTCCACTGTGTGCTGACAGCAGCCGCTCCAGCGGACAGCCGGCACAATTGGGAAATGAAAAAAAAGGATAGCCAGGGAAAGGGCTTAAGCTGTGCAAATCATGCTAAAGCAAAAGCCAGAGCTCCTGGCGAAGAGATACACTAACTAGGGACAGCACAGGCACAAGAGGCATTCGGAACAAACAGAACCCTGAAGGCAGCAGAGGGATGCACAGCAACCAAACCTCAACCAATTTCTCTCCGGAGAGTAGGAAGCCTCGGAGTCAGGGAGAAGGGGGCAGACAGGCTGAGGGACAACAGAATGCATGCAACCCACCGCTGCATGCTTGTACGTCCTGAGGTGGAAATGCTTCATCCTGGGGTCTCTCCAGCCATGCTCAGACCCTGTTTACTGGCCACGATGACCAGAATTGGCCACTGATTCCTTCCCCTTGTAATTTTGCACTCTCCAGTAACCAGAACACGTCTCATACCAAAACACTCTAAGAGGATAAAAATAGAGACAGAAATTTTTAAAATAAAACAATCAACACATACTTACATATCTTGCTGTTCCCTGCTGCCTTAATTCTTACTGCTCTCAATGCTTCAGGGGGCTTCCCTGGCTCAGCCTGCCCCAGGTCCACAACTGCCAGACAACAGAGCTGCCCCTCTCTTTAGGATCACCTGTTCAGCATCATTTTGGCACACAATTGTCAAGCCAAGTCAATATCTGACATGACCAACGTGGTATCTGTGCAGGGAAAATTTACATTTCTACTGAAACATACATAAACATAAAATGTATACACATACACATACTAGAGTTATCTACACCAAAAAAGAAAACAGTAGATAGCATCTGCTTTGATGAAAACTCAGGATTATGAACAGGATGTATCAAGGTGGAAGGAAACATACTGCAGGGCAGCAGGAGAAGTATACCAAGACTTTTGACATATTAGCATTTAAAGTTGAAAAAAGCCCAGTCTGGGTTTTGCCAGACTTTGTGTAGTCTTCAGTTTGGTAGCCCAAAAGACTGCTACGGATGTCCTTTGCTCACTGAGATTCAGCACAGCTCCAAGATCACTTGCACACAATTAGCACGGGTCTATAAGAAAGCCCCTATATTAATTATGATCAAAAATGCAACTAATTTCTAAGTTCCCGGAGTGCTGGGAAGAGTGCAAGGTGCTAATCTCAGCCCATCTTTGTTTTGATTGAGTTGGCAAAAACATGGATGTGGGATGAAGATCCAGCCACAGAAACTCTTTTTGCAGTTAATCAGGTTTGCCAAGTGCTGCCAGAACAAGGAGCAAGGTCAGAGCCCAGAGGAAAGAACAAGACTGAAAAACTGTGCAAGTCCTGGCTCTCCTCCTGGCATTCAAAGAAGAAGGCTCAGTTTCCCCCCACAATCTATTTCCATAGCAGAGATTGTAGCAAAATGCCAGAAAGGTGACAGTTGTATAAAACATAGGATGAAAAAATTAATATTTCTACCACGATCAAGAGAACTCTTTCCCTTGCCCTTCACCCCTGCCTTGGAGCACATTCCAGTACATGAGGATCAAGTAAGTAAAGGCTCCAGGGGTAAAGCACGAAAAAATTGCAATTCAGTTGTCAATTCAACTGATGCCCAAAGACAAATGCAGAAGAGCCTGTATGTACACGTTAACCAAAAGGGACTTTCCTCCTGCATGCCATAGACTGGCACTGATGTAACACCTTGCAGTTGCATGTTTGAGAAAGATGTAATAACTCGTGATTCATCTTCCACAGGAATTTATGATTTATCACCTTTTCTTCCTAAATCCTCCCTGTCCCATGATCAGCACTCTGGCAAGAGTCAGAAGGCAGCACACTGGAGTTATGATGTGCTTTGGGCATAAAAACCTAAAACCATGGGCAAATTATAAAGCGTCTCTTATACAGACAGAAAATGGGGGAATGGAAAATCAATTGGGCCTGCTGTCTCAGTCCCAGTGAACATGGGAAGACAGACCTGGCAGCAGGCACAGGTGTACAACCCAGGAACATGGGCCAGGCAAGAAGGAGAAGGGACAAGGAGGGTGCACAGGTCACCACTCAAGGAAGCACAGAGCCTGTGGGCTTGGCATGAATGATTCAAGTCTGCCACATGGAGAACAATGCCGCTCTCTGGTATCTGCTGGACGAACAGACATATGTACTTCATTACAGCCATTAATGAAGGAAAAGAGCTTCCATCCTCAAGGGGCAACCACAGAAAAGTCATCAGCTAGTTTTAGTCCTGGACAGCTAGTTGTAAATTGCACAAAATTGTAAACCAGACATCAATCCCCAGGATCTTTTGAGCAGGACCAGGATCAGAGCTGCCAGGCCTGGCACAGCCGAGGCTCTTTCCTGCTAAGCTGTCACTGCGAGATGAAAACCTGTCTTGCATTACTGTGAGCAAACCTGAGAGAGGCCCTGGAAAGTTCTCCCCAAAGATCATTCTAGTCGGGAGGATCAAAGGCAGCTTGCTGCTGCAGGATCAGTTAACAGTCTGGATAGAAAAGAATGTTTCTGTGTTTTGGACTCTACATGCAGAATAAGCATTACTTCCTCTGCCATGAAGGGACACAGCTCCCCTGCACACCCAAAATAAAGAGAAAGCCAGCAGGGCAGGATCAGAACACACTAACTCATAAAGAAAACCCAGTGTTTTCCTCTGTAATGAGCATTTCCCTTCCTCAGATTACTGGTGCATCCTACCTGAAACTCAACTTACCATGTCGTGTGATCAGATCACATGTGCGACCTCCTCCAAAATAAAATGATCCCCAGATCACCATATGGAAAAACCTGAGTATTTTTTACCAGGAGTAGAATTGCTCCAAGCAAACACAGAAAGGGGTTTATGCTGCCCCTCTGCTCAAAGAGAGCAGCTCCACATTCTCATGGAACAAAACTCATTCCAAGGTGGAGGGATCACTTGCCAACAGTACTTTTACTATCATCCCTTCACATAACTCCTAAGCACAAAAGATAAACCAATGTCCTTGAGGACTTCTCTGCTAGTGGTGTTTCAGGCCAGGGACCCAAGAGAGCAAGCATATTTACAAGGTTTCTCCAAAGCAGGCGCCCATATAATGTTCCCACAATATGGATCTCACAAGCAACTTCTCTCCACAGCCCCCTCTGGGTCACAGGCACAAAGATTTGAAACATCAGTATTGGGAAACCCCAGGATACACAACCACCTTCTCCCCAACATTTTCAAGCCGTACTGACCAGCTCCCACCAGTGTGGAGGAAACACAGCTCCTCTTTGGTGGGGTCATATTTCCCAACATGGGAATCCCAAACAAGTTCTCCACCCAATCAGAACAGCATGTCAAGACCCAGCAGCCTTCTTCCAGCCACCAGGACCCTTCATGACTTTAGCCTGGTACAAATTACTAATTCAGGGATTTAAACAGTGTAACAACTAGACTCCCAGGAAAAGATAACCCTCACATGCTCGTTTGCTTTCAGGTGGGCCACGGTAAAGCTAAGAAGGAACATCCTTTGAAAGAGGATCCCCTGCCATGGGTTTTGGTAGCTGTATATTTTAACATGTTCAGAGCAGCACTATGGAACAGGGGATGTTATTCATGCTTTTGGCTTATCAGTGCTGTACACAAGAATTACACAAAGTTAGGTGTGCCAGCTAATTATAGCAAAGCCATTTAAAGACTGTTGAGAGTGCAGGTGCAGGGCAGCAAGGGAGGGGGGTATCAGAGGGGCTGAAATACTCCATACATGCTGCGCTGTCAAGAGGGAGATCATGCTAATCGGTCACAGACAAAATACCCAAGCGTGCACACATCCTTGTTAGATGAGAGCTGCTCCTGCAAGCACATTTATTCTTGGTAAAGTGGATATTTCTGCTGATGTTTCTGTTCCCGACTCTCACCAAATCCAGCAAGTCAACTCAATTAAGCTTTATTGGGACAACGATAAAACTAAAGCTAATTCATACCCCAAAACCAATGAAGATGCCACTGAGATCTACAGCAGTATCTTACACTGTTATACGTGTGACCATAAAGACAACAGCACAAGCCAAAATAAACCTCAGAAAATTGTGAACTAAAGATCCTGAAGTTGTTTTTGACTGGCAGACAGCGGAACACTATTTTTCTGTGCTGCAAAACTTTGATAGACTGACAGTTTCCATTGACCTACAAAAGTACCTTGAGAATTGCAAGTTTAGCTCTGTTTATCACAGGAATGAGGCTAACTTACAGTTATCTCCAGATTCAGTTCAAGAACAAATTCTGGGGTTTGTTCAGTGGGCTTTCTTACCTTAAAAAAAGATTAAAGGGTTCAACTGGATTTGCTGACATTTCACCTATAAGGAAGTAAGAGGTGAGTCATGGAAGAAAAGCAATTCATTAGTGTCCCACACTATCTGCAGGAGAAAAACAGCCTCTGCTTTAGCTGCAACTTATAATCCCATCTCCTTTCGCAGCTTAAAGTGGCACAGGCTCCCCAGAAAACACAAAGAAATGGGGACAGGAGGGGAATGTTCCCTTAGGACACTGTGCTTCAGGCAGCAATACAGCCATAATCCTGTTTTCCTCACTTGCCGAGGCAGTGAACAAAAAACCTGCATTTGTTAGATTGTTCATTTCCCACATGCAAAAGTTGCTCCCAGCTCCCATGGCTCATTACAGGATCGATTTCTTGCATCTCTGCTTCACGTGCCACATTCACCTGTGTCAGCACCCACCTCGCTCAGTGGCATCAGCGAGAGCAAATCACTTTATTTCAGGAAATCTTCCCAGCCCATACCACAGGGGACAAACCTGGCAGGAATGGAGATGGCCAGGACTCAGCTCACCTCTTCCATGGAGGTCTGGAGCTGCCTAACAGCAAGCAAAGGGTGACAGTAACTCTGAAGCTGCGTGGTTTGCACAATTCATGTGCACGTTTTCTCTCTCCCATCCCTCTAAACGCTTCCAGGTCAGGGCTGATCACCCTTCACCACTCCTGACTCCCTTCAGCCCAGCTACGAGATTTGTGTGGTCCTCCACATCCATCCACAGTCACATGAGACCAAACATTGCCAACAGGGGATTTTGTTGAGAGAACCCTTATGCTCATTCATTAACAGAATTTTAATAGTATTTGAAAGTTTTTAAAGTGACCAGAGCTCAATATGATTTTGAGATCTCAAGCTCAAGAATAGAGCCAGTTCACATGTGTTCATGCATGTAGAAGGCTCAGATGCTGTCCCTCATCACCGGGCCAAGTTTCAAAGGCAGCCCAAGACCACAGGCAAGACGATGCTTCCCAAAACTGGATGCTGGAGGGGTTTCTTTCCATCCCTGATATAAAAAAATATAATGTACAGGTCCCTTAATAACAACTGCACAATTATTTAAATGCTGCTGCTGCTATGTCTTGTCATCAAGCTAATGGAAGACAGACACATTAAATCAATTTTAAAAAAACAAACTAAAGGGGGTGCATTTTACAGTTTAAGTCAGTAAAGGTGATTCTAGGGCAAAAACTTCATTACTTAGAACTCGGCGCTTCAATGTTTTTTTGATGTCAAATGGAGAAAGTTTTCATCTATAAACACTTTGATTTGGCCAGGCTCAGGGAAGTCCCTAAGCTTCTGCAGTAAGTAGGCAATGAATTTTTTATGACCATCATTCTTACTTGAGGTGCTGGGATTTCACGCAATTATTCTTTTAACATGCTAAAAATGTGAACTTTCCTGATACTTGAGCTACTCCCCAAATATTCCCCAGGGATAGCTAAGCCTGAACAGAGAGGGAAAGGGCCCATGGACCTGCTTTCTGGCATGTCACTTGGATGCAAATCGTTGTTCAAACCATGGTCCGTCTGTCCCCCTGCAAACACGCATCCTTTCCTCAGGAAAAGGAAAAAGGGAACCTTCAAGCAACCTGGAAAGGCACAGAATTCACCGAGTTTACACAAAAAGGAATTGTCACCACATCAGATTCACAGGCCAGGGAGGTTTGCATTTGTCTGCTCAGTGGAGAGCTTCAACTTGATGTCTCTAGGCAGCCATCTGGTTTCCACAGGAGCTGCCCTAGTTCTCATCGCAGCACACGGAACACGACTGAACTCGGCTGACAGAGAGCCCTCCACCCCAAAAACGTGTCTAACCACTTCCATCCCCCAGGAGCGAGTGGGCAAAAGGCACCTGTGTCATCCATCAAGGCTTTCTTCCCACCTCCAGAGAAAGAGGATGAAACTCAGAGGCTGAGCTCAGCCTCCCGGCCGGCCATCGAGCTCAAGGGCAGTGGAGGGGGAGCAGGCAGCAGGAACAGTGGGAGATGACACCCCAGCTACATTAGCAGCTGTGGAGGTATGGCCCCAGGCACAAACCCCATGGATGGGCATTCAAGACCTTTTCATCAAGACATCATCCCAGCAATTCCCGCGTCCTTGTGGGTGAGTGTCTATTTTTGTAGCTCTTGCCTGCTGTTCTCCCTCAACTCTTTGTTTTTTATTCAATATAATAGAAGGTTTGGAGCTGGGGTCTGCCCTCAGGTTTTCGTACTACAAGGCACTGTCCCTACTTTTACTACAAAAAATCCCAAGAAATAATTAATAGTTATTACTTAGAAAAGTTCTAATCTGAACTTGAAACCAGTGATTTAGCAAGAAACGACCCACAGCCTGGAATTATCTAGTATGCCTAGTCTAACAGCTTGATTTTTTTTTTCAATTTTTTAATTATAACTCTGAGCAGCTGAACAAACTAAAATATCAGCTTATGGTGGCATTTCCAGATCACAGAAAAAAACCAACACCTTGCAGACCACTTTCACACACACCACCCCAGCCTGAGCAGGGAAGGGGGTCAAAGCAGCACAGATGGGACCCCGGCTTCATTGGCATGACAGCAGATCCCTACTCAAAAGCACATCCCCCTAGCATGAAAGGCAGCCTGAGTCAGAGGAATGGGCTCACTGCACTTGCATCTGGGTGACACTGCCCTTTTAGCTGGTCCAGACGGACAGGAAGAAGGACACAGGCTTCACAAGAAGCAAGCAGCTTGCAAGGAGGAAAGGAGTGACAACTTCTTCTAAACAACTTCAACAGGCAAGCAAATAACCAGGAAAAACAAACTCATGGACTTCCCACCTCACTCCAAAAAGCACACACTGACAAAATCTTACTTCCCCTTCTTGCCAAAGCCTCGTGCTAAAAGAGGACAAGTTTTAGTTCTTTGTTCCCTTGCAAGGGAAGCAAACAGCTCTGGCACGCAAGCTCTGCATTGCAGGGCATGATCACAGATGATCTCACAGAAAGCTGAGCCTCCTCTCCCAAGGCGATGAGTCTGGTCTTTTGGACAGCTCTATTTGCCTGTTAGCACTGATGGAGCCTTCCCCAGAAGCGTGCGCAACATCCCTGTGGTAAGAACGTGATGGGGGCCGAAGGGGAGCAGAGACAAACAGACACAGTCATGAATTGTGTCCTCTGTTCCACTTCTCACATGACAAGCTTCAAAACCCTGGTTTTAAAAACAAAGGTTTTGCCATGTGATAAAAGTCAAGACAAATTAGGCTTGACAAGACCCTCTCTTAAAGGTCAAAATTTTATTTGTGAGCCACTGGTTGGGGAAGCAAAGTGATGCTCCTCCAGAAGCAGGACCAGGACCCACAATTCCTGCTGCGACTCAGACCTGAGGCAATGAGGTCGGTCAGGGTCCACAGGAAGAATTTCCAGTGGACTGCCATTTCAAATGAGAACCTTTTCTCTAAATACAAGGATTTTTCAGATCCAGATGTCAACTCACAGAAAAAGCACGACCTGGGGTCCTCCAAGAGTGCCAGCACCCACTTCTCTCTGGAGAGTGTCAGCCCTCGAAACAAGACCTCCTTCCCACCAGAAGCTGGCACCCATCACACACTCCAGTCTGCACACACAGCAACAGCAACTCTGGGAGGCAGCAATCACCAGCCCTGCAGGACCGGCTGATTCCCCAGTCCAACATCAAACACTTCCAGCCCTCACAGCCCCTGCAAGTCTGCACACAAATACACTTCTTTAGTGAAGTAAATTGAGCCAACTCTTACTGATATGGCCAAGATGAAAGGCTCAATTTAAGGCTTTGTCTCGGGAAGAAATACAATGCACACGCATTTTAATTTAGAAATCTCTGCACACAGAGGTCTGTTAGAACCTGTGGCTTGTAAAATTTTGGTTGTGGCAGTGGCCATGTAGAATGTTAGTATCTGTGAAGTCTAATTTTCTTGCAGACCATTGACTGCTAGAGTTGCATACTAAGGCTGCTTGTACCTCCCTCCTTATAAAACCCTTCCAGAATTCATTCTTCTTCCAATACCCAGGCTGACAGCTCACACACTGAATACATAATCCTGTCTGGGAATGACAAAGTTTAAATCGTTCATGAGGGAGTAAATCTGGGATGCACTTATAAATTCTGTTTGTTTTTATGTACATCTGAACTCCAAAAGGAACAGAATAAAAAGGAGGCTGCTTCTGTTCCAGAACCAGAGCTCTGCTCAACAGACAAGTTCAGCTGTTTTCCATGTTTCAACCACTGACAGATGTAAATACCCACTTTACACCGTGGGATGTGACCTCCCCCATGGGCATTAACGTGCCCAAGGCCTTGCCAGGGATCTTCTTAGGTCAGCCAGTGACCATGATATAGTCTGCTTTTGTCAAGGCCTTTCCTAGTTTACAGGCTGTCCTGAGCATGGAGGTTACTCTTCTCTTGCAAGGAGGAGGACTCTCCACATTGTTTTCCCATCATCACTAACAGAGCCCATTTTTCTCCAAGGACAAGCAAGATGAATTCCTCCCTGCTCTTCAGTGTCTTGCTCCCTCTGTACTTCACACAGAGCAACAATCACAAGAAAATCAATTTCCATGAACTTTCTGGTTTATTGGTTTCATATTTCTTTCAATACAAATCTCTCCTCCTCTGTTTTTTTGTGGTTTGTTTTTTTTTTTTTTCTAATAAGAGTTCACCTGATGAGATGCTGGAAATCCTCAAAGGAAACACAAGAGTGGGACTGTGAGAAGTGATGCAAAAGCACAAACACAGAGCAGGATGCTCCTAGTTCAAAGCTGGCAGTTCTTCCCTTTGCAATAAGAAGCTCATCATCATCAAGATGTAAACAAGGAAAAGAAAGTCTAGCCATCTTCTTCTGATGAAAAGCATTCAAAAAAAGAAAGTCTAGCCATCTTCTTCTGATGAAAAGCATTCAAAAATCATACACTAGGCAACAAAAAAATTGCAGATTTGATCGGTAAAATTGCAAGGTAATAGCAGGTTACCTGTGCAACACTGTGAAATGCTCACAGCCCAGTGCTTGAAAGCAGGGGTGCAAATGAGCTGGCAGGGAAGTTGGGAACCAATCTGTCTGCTCTGGGCAAGAGCCTCTCCAAAGGCTGAGAAGAAAATTGCACATTTCTTCTTTCCAGTCTGCCCCCTCACCTTGCCCTTCCTCCAAGGCAAACAGAGCTGAGTCACATTGCTCAAGAGTGGACATGGACTCTCAGACATGGCCCTACTGCCTGCTCACTTCTGACCAAAGCAGCCTTCATGTTGCTCAACCCTGAAACAGGCTTAATATTTCCAGCCCACTGGAGCCATCCATGCATCCACCAGTGTCACTCCACCCATGACACAGGAGCGATAAGACCACACCACCAATGCTGCTCACACGTGGGTGTCCAGGCTACAAAGGCAAATTTTATCTGATATCAAAAAGCCTAATTATTTTTAATTGGAGTAAAAGTGAGAACAACATGTCTTCACAGGCAAGATTAAAGATCATTACCGTAGCTCTACTTAAATCATTCTGGACCGTGAAAGATTGTAGAACTTCTGGCTAAATTTCAAGTGTTTAGCTACAGTAATTAGAAATGGTTATAATTCCCCTGTGTAATTTAGTCTCAAGAATAAAACTTCATCTCAAAGCATGAGCAGCTCTGACATGACAGCATCTCTGCTATGGTGAGAGCCCAGAGAAAAATGCTTCGTTTTTTCACTTTCTTGCATGTGTCAAGAAATGCAGCCTCAGCTGCAAAGCGCTACCAGCTGCTTATTCTCCAAAATAAAACTTTATTTTTAGCCTAAGCACTTACTCAGGATCTGTGTGAGTATTGCGATTAAGCTCTCACGCCCGTTGAAAGCTCTGTCAAACCTGCAGCAGATGACAAATAACGCTGCAGGCTCCAGCGCAGGGGACAGTCTGTACAATATCTGTACAATCATCACCTGTTCAGGAACCATGAGAGCAACTCTGCCAAGGGTCAGGAGCACCAAGTTTAAAGCTGGATTTTATGTAGATGGAGGGAGAAACTCTTACAGCAAACAATTGCCAAAGCTCAGTTTCCAGCGAGCCCAGAGAGGTTGCAATATCTCACTCTCAGGAGACATTCAAAATCCACCCGGACACGTTCTTGTGTCACCTGCTCCAGGTGGCCCTGCCTTGGCAGGGAGTTGGACTGGATGATCTTCAGAGGTCCCTTCCAACCCAAACCATTCTGTGATTGACAACGTACAACCAGCTGGGGAGTTGGAACGAGATGATCTTTGAAGTCCCTCCCAACCCAAGCTATTCTATGATTCTATCTATGTTCCACAACCATCATTGTCTCCATGGCAGTGTGGAAGGTTTGACAGTACCTGAGCTGCCACAGTGATCCTACACAGCACCAGCCTCGGCACGTGCTGCTCCATCCCCGAAGCAATGCACGTGCGATCCTGGCAGAGAAGCAACACCATCAGAAACAAGGAGTTTTCCAGCAAGCCAGTGAACGGAATTAACTGAGAGCGGGGCTGACAAGCAGAGGCAGCTCAGGGGAAGGCTGGACAGCAAGGTGGGGTGTAGGATGTGGGATCAGGCTGGAGGAGTGGCCACAAGCTGTCAGACCCACACTCTGAGCCCTGGCATGCCCTGGTCTGCAAGGAAAGGCAGCTCCTACAGTACCTCACTCTGCACCACACAATGCCAGTCCTGAACCCAGGTCAATGCTACAGCACGAAACACGACAGGACGGTTTGGGCAAACAGAGAGTGCTCAAATTTCACTCCCTCACAGAAACCTCTCTTCTTTGCAGCTGGGGAGGTGACACACCACTCCCGTGCCTGCCTGGCCAGGACTACCTGTACTCTGCTGCTATGCACTTGCTCGTGCTGCAGGAGAATTTTAAGTTGTTGCTAGGCTGCACAAAGCAGTCTCTTATTTTTATCACATGCCTGTTTATTCTTGTAGAAAAAGATACAGCAAACAGCAATCCAAGGCATCCTCAAAATGCTTGTTATACTCTTTGCTTGGTTCCATGTTCTCACCAGACAGTCCAAAGCTTCTTGGCCATCAGCATACACACCTTTGCATCCAGACAGACCTTTTCTTGCTCCTCCAGAGGTACAATGTGAAAGCATGAACAGAGACTCAAAATCCACATTACAAACAATTTTTTAGTTATTCCAAATAAATTTAAGGTAATTTTGAAAAGGTTATTAATAGTCATTTCAAAGCTATTTCCTAATGGCTTAATACAGCTGAGCAGCTGATTTGTAGCAGCCAGCAGGCTAAACCATTCCCACTTCATCAGGAAACATCCCCCTGCGACTTAGCACTTATTTTTGCACCCCTGACATTTACCAATACAGCATTTTAAAGCTGCCATTCCCCTCCTGGGCATGTAATGTTAACACTTCCATTGACAGGGAATGCAGCCTGGGCTGGTGCAGACACGAGACAAGGCAAGATCAGTCGTGGTGCCTGGTGAAGCTGAGAGCTGAAGCAGCCCTGCTGCTCCCGGGTCCCACAGCAGGAGCAAACCACCATGGCCAGCCCCTGCCCCACCAGGAGCAGAGCAGATCAGCTTTCCTGGCAGGCCAAGTGTCACCCACAGCTCAGTATCCTCCAGGACAACCACTCACTCTGTGCTCCTCGTGCTGCTGTGCTACAGCCTGAAATCTTCATCCAGAGCTGGAATAACTCCACCCTCCCATAACAAAATTCCATGTTCCATCATAATAATAGCAACACAGGGCTATTTATCCCACAGAAAGGAACCTTATTATTTGCTAGACTTGGCATTTGTCCCTTCCTGACACCAAGTGAACCTCCTGCACCTAAGCAAGCTTTCCAAATTGAATCTTTTACAGTTGCACATAAAGCTTTGCAAAGCCTATCTTCTGGAGTGACTGTCTGACTCCAGAGGACACCCTAAGCTCCATTTTAATCTCCACATTTTTCTGCCACTCATACATCACTTAAGCATCAGCACACAGCTGGAGACAAAAGACCAACCTCATGCTGATGGGCACCTTGCCGTTCAATAGGAAAGCCTGGCACTTGAGCTGACAGCTTTGCTGCAGCAGTATTCACCTGGCATTAGATATTAGCACATTTCTCACTCCACCAGTAGCTGGAGGCGATTACCCTCGTGCTGTCACTGGCACAGTGCTAGGTACATGTTTTCACTTGTCTGGCAGCAGCACCCACAGCCCCCGAATACACGACTCTGCTGGGCACCATCGTGCCTGCTGGTGTCGTGGCCCCCTGAGATCTCCACCATGGGCACGCAGAGCCAGGGCTAAGCCACGTGTGAGGCCAGTGTTTCAACAAGCAACTCACTCTGTGTGCAGTCCACAAGCTGCCCCATTCAGCAGCACAGCCCAATCCTCCCCTCTCACTGCTTGATGGCCTCAGCATCTATCCCCAGAATGGCACTCGGCTTGAAATGACTCTTAATAACCCAAACAGGAGCTAAAAGAGAACTACAGAAGAGTAAAATCAGCAGGAATATCAGCTGAAGTTGGGCGTTTCTAATTGACTCAAATTAACTTCACATCATCTGCACCTTCTGGTGCTCTGGCTGGGCCCCAACTTGTTTCTTAGGGGCATTCTAAGAAGGATTTGTTGATGGAGCTTTTACCTCACACTACAACTAACTCTCCTTTAACAGCAATGCTGAGCCACAAGGACTTCAGTACAAAATTCTGCAAAAAGACATCAGACAAAAATAAGCATTCAATAATAACTGGGAATTATTTTTTCTTCTAGAGAAGTCAAGGCATTGATATCCCATATCTATTAAAGCTGAGGAAAAAAAAAAAAAACTGAAGCTCAAGAGGAGCTCAGAAGAAAACTAATGCTCCTAATAGTGCACAGCAGCAACAGCAGCCCACGCCTCCCCCGTGAGCATCCTCTCAGCAGGTTGCTGCGAGGGGCTGTGACTGTTCTCCAACCTATTGCTCACCTGGAACCTGACTGCACTGCTAAGGGAGGCCAAGCTTACCTTTACAATGGTGACTCCTGTTGGCCACTCTCTCTCCCTGCTAGCACTAATCATTAGCAGTGTTTTTTCCCCCTTTTGATTGGGGCAGCATTAATTGCCTCCCAAACCGCTGTCACTAATTGGTCTCAGTGCCCTTATTAAGCCAGAACTGGGTGACAAATTGTTTGCACTCCTCCTGGACATTGAGCAAACAGTCTCAAGCACACTCTCAGTGAGCAGATGCTTTCTGCCATGAATAAACACACGTTTTGACTTCACATCAGCTCTTCAGAGCTGGCAAGATGCAACAGCAGAAAGTCAGTCACACAGGATGACTGCAACTGCAGAGCAGCAAATTAGATCCTGCTGCTTCACACATCATCAACAAGTCCAGGTGCTGGAAATGTAATGGCCAAAACACAGATGAGCAGATGCAGGGAAGACTCTCTGTTTCCTGCAACAAGGTCTAAAGGCATTTGGGAAAGTTACAGCTGAACTAGAGGGAATGCTCACAAAGTCACCAGCAATGCTGCTTTAATATCAGTGCATTACTAACATTACTAACACGTCAAGAGTTAGCCTGGCAGGCTGCAAGCTGTGTTGAGGCCGTAGCAAAATATAACGTTAGAAATGAAGGTAAAGTCATAGAATAAATACTTTTCCTGTAAGATTTTGAAATGCATACTAGCAAGGTACCTGCAAGAAAAACTGGTACGAGTGAGCAGCCTAGGAGAAGGCTCCTGCACCCACAGCAGCGAGAAGACGTCATGCCACACAACCAAATGAAGCAAGAGACTGCAGAGAGGAAACTCATGAGCAGCAACCTGGAACTATGCCACTGTGGGGTTTTAAAATCTAGTAGTTAATAAGGTCTTTGCTCTGTAACTAAATAGCTCCTGTAAATAGCTTAAGGGCTTATTGATACACAAGATGTCCCCTCCCGTCAGGCCATCCCGCCAGGCTGCGGAAGAGCCCCAGCCTCACAGGATGGACAGACCAAGCAGCCGTCAGAGGTGCTGCCCTAACACACATACACACTCTCCTGTTAATGCCTGTCTCACTGGAGTGTTCTGCAAAGCCCACACCCACACTTACTTACAGCCTGAGTTACTGCTAATCAGAAATTCAATGGCATCTAAAGGAGCAGCAGCAGCACACTAAAATAAAGGGGGTTGTCACCATTTTCAGACAGACTCCAAAAGGCCCATTTGTATCATTCACATGCATTTCTGTGCAGTTACCCATTCACTGATGCAAAGAGCCTTCAGCATCCAGATCCCACAGGTATCCCGAGGCCCAAAAGTATAACAAGCCCCATGAATTAGTTCTCTGTGAAATGCCTATTTTAATTTCAGAAGCCATGTTTTCCCTCAGAAGCCTCCACTAAGCAGCCTCTGCACTGTACAAGCCACATTCAACCTCTTTCCCATGACACCTGCATGGGCACAGTGCTCACGCCCTAGCAGCCAGAAGTTGTTCTCCATCCTCAGAACCCAGCAGGTACTCAGACCTTCTGTAATTCCCAGTATCACCAACTTGGCTGTAAGTGCTGCCATCACAGGCAGCTGCCGTGGCCTCTCCCGGCCCCCAGGACAGCAGGGCTGGGCTGTGGGTGTCATGGTGTGTTGATGGAAGGAGGACAATCACCCCTCACTGTCCTGTCAGTGTGGGGGTACCACACACACAGAGCCCCCAGGCTGAATAGCCAGCACGGAGATGGCTGCAGGAGTGCCACTAACTTACACCAACCACGGCTGCTGGCCGGGAGATTCCAGGTTACCTGTAACCATGTTCACTCCCGGGAAGAGAATCCCCCTCAGCATCTCCCAGGGATTTTCCTATCCTCCTCTCCCAGTTGCGCCCCAGTGAACAGCCTGCCAGACTTTCAGGCCCCGGGCTCCTGACCTGGCGATGACACCCTGGGGATCCATACCCAGCCCCCTTCCTCCGGATCATCCTGCTGAGCTCTCACTTTGTCCCTGACCCGCAGGGCTGGTGCTCCCCAAACCTGACACCACAGGAGATGTCTCCTGCCTCCCTGCAACCTCCGAATTCCCATCCCAGGGTCCCAGGCTGTTCCCGCCTGCCGAAGATACTGCAGAAACGGCCACAGAAACGGCACACCCATTTCCCCAGCCGGGCCAGCGGCTCCCAGAGGGGAGAGGACAGGGAACGTGACCGGCTGGGGCTGGGCTGCTCAGAGTAGGGGGCAGCTGCTCCGAGCACCGGGCTGTGCTCTGCCACCGCCCCAGCACAAACGCAGCCTGCGACCGCCACGAAAGCCCCGCTGCCCGCGAGGGGCCCGGGCAGAGCCGCCCAGCCCCGGGACCCCCGGCAGAGCCGCCCCCGCCCGGCCCGGCCCACCTGCAGCCGCTGGAGGTAGGAGGCCGGCGCGTAGCCCGTCTCGCCGGAGCCAGCGCGGGTGACGAGCCACCAGTGCTGGTTGCTGCGCTCCAGCAGCAGGAAGGTCTCTCCGGCGGCGAAGGGCAGCGAGTTGGGCTCGGCCGAGCGGAAGCTGTACAGGGCCCGGTACATGGCGGCGGCACCGGCGGCGGCACCGGCACCGCCGGCACCTCCGCCCGGACC
>VWZW01000500.1:199667-215658 GCA_013397115.1 Edolisoma coerulescens
ACCGACCTCCGGCACTGACCCCCGGCACGGGCACCCGGGCACTCCCCCCGGGACTGACCCCCGGGACCGACCCCCGGCACCGGCACCCGGGCACTGCCCCCGCGACTGACCCCCGGCACCGACCCCCGACGGGCCGTTGTCAGGATCCATTAAGCACGGAGGCTTCCCCGGCACGGGCCCATTTGTGTCTCTCCATCACACCGTTGCCCGGCTCACTGGCGGCTCCCGGGGTCACTGCTCCCGCCTCCCGCCCCTTGCCCACCGCTCCTGGCCGCTCTGAGCCCCGCCGTGGCCCAGCTGGCCGCAGGCACATCGCTTCCCCACTAAATCCGCCCGTCCCGGCGGGTGCCCCCGAGCAGCCCCTCCTCTCGGACTCCCCTATTGGAGCACCCGGCACCATTAAGTCTCCAAAGCCGCTGTGTGCCCGCCAGCCCCACCCTGGGTGCCACGAGCGGCTTCCCCCAGCGAGCTCCTCTGGGCCGGTGCCGTTCCCCGCCAATCCTCCAGCATGGGATCAGGGCACGACCAGGGCTGGCTCTGGCCCGCAGGGGACACAGTGACCTGGCACGCGGCCGTGGGGACATGGGCCACGGCCCATCAGGCCTGGAGCTCTCCAAAAAGACAGCAGCCCCCAGCCCCATTCATCTCTTTGCCCCATTCCAGGAGAACAACCCTTTGAGACACTACCCCAAGTAGCCCAAGACCCCTGCAAGTCCCCCTAGACATCAGCAGCTTCCCTTGGTCGCTGCTGCCCCTGCCAGGGGTCTGAGCCCTTCTCACTGTCCCAGGGAAGTGGGTGGCAGCCCTGCAGGGCATCGTCCCCCCTCCCTCTTCCCCAGCCAGGGCTTTCTCCATGCTGCCCTAGGAAAAAGACAAATTTTCCACCTGGTAAAGCCAGCACAGAGAGCTCCAGAGCAGGGTGGGTGGGAACCTGGTTACAGCACCCCAATGGGACTGGTACATACTCCTGCAGCCAAGCCCACCACAAAGACATCCCTCACCCATCCTGCCCACCCCTGCCATCCTGCCGGGATGCAGGGATGAAGAGATGGAACAGTCCACAGATCCCTTCTCACAGTTACAGGGGAGTTTAATTCACCCAGAAACTCTCCACAACCCAATCCCGCCGGTGGTAATACAATAAAAACCAGGCTTGCAGCGGCCACAACCCCCTGCTTGCTCCCAGAACAGCCCACCCAGGCCCCCGCTTTTCCCAGCACTGGCAGTGAGGTAATTCTGGCTGATCCTGGTTACGCAGGGATGGAGGATGGAGTGGGAGTGAGCGGTTGCCTAGGCTTCCCCACTGCGGCGGGTACCGGGAATCACTGCGGTGCGCTGAAGTTGGGCACACTCAGGCTGGAAAGAAGACGGGGTGCTTTGATTTGGAACTGTGAGATGTAACGGGCTGAATCCTCCCGGAGCCTTTCAGGTCTGGACTTCCTGCCTGGTCATGGTCCCTTCCAGATGCCCAGCAGGACACAGCATGATGGTGGGCAAGAGCTGGGCACCCAGGGATCGCCACGGCAGGAGGGAAAACCTTCCCGCTTGTGGTACTACCCGTATCCCACAGGGACAAGATTCCCTGCTCGCCCGTCCCCTGCCCGGTTTGGCTGCAGTGTTTACCCTGCCGCTGTGTCCCCACTCCAGGTGAGCCCTGGCCACTCCCTGGCACGAGCCCAGCTGTTTGTGCTGGAATAAGGGCGCTTTGTTTCCGCGAAGTCGGCAGCACAGGCTGTGCTGGCAGGCAAAGGCAGCTGAGGGGGATGCAGGCACCCGCCACCCACCTCCCACGTGCACGGCAGCAGCAGCGCCCCAGCCTCTCCCTCTGCTCAGCACAGCATCCCAGCTCTGCCAGACAGCAGCGGGGAAGGATTTCCTCGGTAAAGGCTCCTGCAAACCCTTCTGCATCTGGGTAGAATGCAGAGCCCAGGACAAATTCCTGCTGCTGAGGAATCAGCTTTGAATTGCAAGTGCCGGGTGATTTATATTGGACAGGGAGGGGCAACGAGCAAGGATCCTGCTGCGTCACTTGCAGGTGACTTTTAAAGCTGAATTTGAGACCTCGGGAAATAACACTTGCATCTCTTGCCCTCAGAGCCTTGGGGACTGGGATCACTGTAAGCCGTGAAGGGCTCAGCCCGTGCATGGCAGCCCCCACACTTCTGTTTTCCTCCAGGGCTGCGGAGGGGAAGCGTTGCACAACAGCACTCATATGATTGGAACACAAACTTGCCAGCTCCACATACACTTATATAATTCTGCACCGTCTGCTCGTCAACACGTTGCAAAACAGCAGTGGGATCAATCGCTCTACTTTTAGGTATACAAATATTATTGCACTCCCACCAGCCCTCTCTGGGTGAAAAGTCATAGGGATGTGAGGTGTTGTGAGGACCCCAGGCCCACAGCTCCGGGGACAGTGTCTTCAGTGTGTCCTGCAGGGACTGGGGGTGTCCATGAGCAGGGTGGCCAGGCATTGGGATATCTCTTGGACATCTACCTACTTTCCAGTGTGCTGACGGCCCTACCTCCTGGAAAACCTCATTAAAAGGCTGTAGACGGGACCCCCCAAGTGCACACATCAGCATCACTTCCAGAAGATCTCACCTCTCCAACTACATCTGCTCCCTTACGGGAGAAGCCCCCAAACCAGTGCTGCCTGGCAGCAGCTGGGAAAGGTGCTCTGCCCGGCAGGAGCAAACCCTGCTCCTGCCTCTTGCAAGGAACACAGTGATCCGTGCTGAGTCCAAAATCATCAGCGAGGGGCTGTTCTTTTGGCGGCCGTTTCCCCGTGGAGCACAACACGTGGAGAAGCCGAAGCTACCGGGGCAGTGGGTGGCTCTGGGACCGCTCTGCTCCGCCTGCCTGCGGGGCCGAGCTGCCCGCAGGGCTCCTTGCGCAACCCGCCCTGCACAAAGCCGGGGCTGGCTGGGGGCCCAGACCCCTCCTGCGGCCGGAGGAAGGAGCAGCCAGTGCCTGCCAACAGCTGCACTTCCTAGAAACGAAGAAGACAGAAGGTCGGGAGAGTTGAGGGATGGTGGAGGGGGGCCCGGGGGATGCTGCGGGAAGGATCGAGGCGCTGCAGGTTACCAGGCGAGCAGCACACAGCCCAGACTGGCCTGTAGCTTCTCTTCAGGAAAACAAGCGCTTTGGCTTCACACAGCAGCTCCCTGTTCTTTGTTAAACTCTGCTGGCGTCCAGACCTGATGAGCCCCTTGCCAGCCCATGCGCTCTGTGGGCCAGCACGGCCCCTGCCCAACTCTCCCTGCCGGGGCAGCTCTGCAGGCTCCAATGCCGTGCTGCGGGAATGAGCGGGTCAGGACAATGCCACTTTCTCTGCCACCAACCCATTAGCTAGGCAGGAGGCATTGGGAGGTTGGGGGAAGTGGGGGGCAGGGGTACAGTGCTTGGCAGTGAGAGCACCACTCCCTGGGGTCCCCACGCCATCCTTCCAGCCGCAAGGCTGCCGGGTGAAGGAGACTCCCGGCTTCATGTCTCCAAGCAAGCCGATGCTGCCTTGCCCAACACCACCCTGCTCACGTCCTGTCCTCGTTGCATGTGGGAAGAGCTGCAAAGCAAGGGGTTGCCTGGGGTGCAGCAGTGGATCCTGGCTCTGTGGGCCGCAGGAGCTCCTCTGCTTCCCTTTCAAAGAGGAATTGAAAATTCTACTCCACTGGGCCAACACAGCCTGTCACAGCTCCGCTGGTGGGGACACTGCTATGGTGCAAACCCAAGAAAGAGAAGACAGAGCGCCCATTACCTCACCTGGAGCTGGCAGCCCAGCAGGCATCAGGCAGGCACCAGCCTCCACCGTGTGAGGCTGCTGCCCGTGTCACCCTTTGCTGCCCATACGATTTGTGGGGCAGGAGGGACAGAGACCACGGCCCTGCTTGCATCCTTTCCGTGAGGGGGAACCCTGGGCTGGTGAGTGGGTGCAGCGGGCCCTGGCAAGCAGGTGAGGGGTGCTGGGACAGGGATCCCCACTGATGGAACAGGGTGCTCAGCCTGATGGGGGCTGTCTCTCATTCAGGTGCCTGAGTTACAGGCTTCGAACAAAAGCCAGGCAACAGAGGGCTGGGGGACGCCCCTTAGCCAACCCTCATTTCCATACAATTGAAGGAACGTGGCTTTGCTCCCAGCCAGCGACACAAGCTATTCATTCCCTGCCCCCTCTGCCCTGCCCTACACGGCTCCAAGGCTTGGGCACCGTTGGAGCTGACCACAGGGTAGTGCCGGACCCTCACCATGTGCTGAGGATGGATCCATGCACAGGATGGACAGACAGTGGCCCCCAGGCCCACTACAGCATCACCAGTTTTGTTAACGTCCAGTTACACAAACTTAAGCCCACCACCATCAGAAACAGGGAAGGCACAGCTGCTGGGCCACACACCACACCCGCTGTCTCCAGTTGTGGGTGCCACAGAGGCATCAGGGCATGGGGTCCCTCTGCCCCTGTGCCCTGAGAGCCACCGTGTCCCCAGTGGCTCGGGTCTGAGCTCTTTGCAGGCCCAGGGCCACAGAGTGAACCATTCTCCCCAGGGCAGGGAGCACAGCAACTTCGGGCTGCCGCCCTGTGAGATGTCATTGCTTGGCCACAAGGAAATACTTTGTTCTCACTCCATAAAAGGCATTTGCGTGTCCCTCCCCACTGGCACAGACCCAGCTCAGGGGAAGAAGTCCAGCAGCTACTCAAGAGGCAGCAGCACAGGATGGGACAGCATAGGGACAAAGGTGCCCTCTCCTCCAGCAAGGCCAGGGGCTGTCCCCTGCCTCTTCTTGCTTCTGCCCTGCCCAGCCCCAGTGCCAGGAAGGCCTCCTACCAAAGCATCCTGGCAGGCCCATAGAGCACCACTCAGACCCCACCTCAGTCCCCAGTGCCCTGCCAGGAAAGCAGAGCTCAATTCACTGGAGAAACCGGTGCCAGCTGCAGGAATGTGTTTCATCCCTAGCCAGCTGATGCATGGCAATTCCCATCAGCCACCCTAGTTTTGGGCTAGAAGTGACCTGTTTATGTAAGGCAAGCTCCCCACAAGCCTGGGGCTGGTGCAGCATCCTGCAGGGGCAGCCATGGGAAAGCGGGAGCAGGTGCCTGGGGGCCTGGACCTAGCCAGGCTGGACCATATGCCCTCACCCAGCCACTGCAAAGCCACCGGTGCAGGGTCAGGCCCAGCACACTGCAGCCACCCTGGGCAACGGTCCTGCTAGGGCAGGGCTGGCAGGAAAAGGTGGGTCTTCTCCAAGCATCAGGAAGCAGAGAGGGAGGAGACCAGACACAGGGGAGCCTTGAGGAACAGGGACGTGCGGTCAGCATCGTCCTCCATGGAGCAGAGGCTGCAGGAACTACAGAATGGGGGGTCCCTGCCAGGCTGTCCCAGCTCCTGTCCCCCATCCCAGCAGCAGGGCTCCCTCGGGCCTCTGTGGAGGTGCCCCTCACATAGCACAGGGCTCCCCTGGGAGCCAGCCCAGCTGCCCCTTCCCAGTGCTCCTGCTGGCACAACCAGCACAGAGGGAAGCTCACTGTCCAGGGAGAACCAGAGCTGTCAGGAGTCATGCTCAGAGCATGCACAGGAACAAAAAAAGCCCTCAAGTCTATTCCCCAGCCCAACTGCTGCTCTCCCATTATTCCATCACTCTGTCCTTTGCCATGGGCCAACAGGCAGGTGACCACAAACACCCTCCCCAACCCCAAACCCTGCTCATCCCACTCGTGTCCCCCAAGAAGCCCAGGCACAGGCATGGCCATTTACAGGGACTGCGGGAACCCCATTACCACCCCAGCCTGTTGGCAGTTACACAACTGCCTTTCCACAAACAAGGAATTGCTCTGAGGGATCTGTGCAGAACAGCACAGAAGGAAAACAAACCTGCTCTTGAACTTTGCAAGATAACATGCCATTTAGAGGTACTTGCAAACGGGTTGCCCCCTTTTTAACCTATGAGGATGTGGCGCAAGAGAGGGATTTTTCCTCCTGCTGTTTTGCTTACATACCTCAAAGTAACTAATGAAAAAGATCCTCTCTGTCCCTGCTCCCCCACTCCCAGCTGCTGCAGCCCAGGAAATTCCCAACCACCTTGTTACTCTGCAGCACTGGCACAACATCTCTTAATCCTCAGACAGTATCGGCAAGAGGACTTCAGCAGTGCTGGCCTGAGCCCACAGGGGCAGGTCCCTCCACCTTCCTACAGCAGCACCAATTGCACCTGGGGGTTGCTATTATTCTATATGGAGCCCCAGGTGCTCCAGGTTGGCTACTGACACCATACTGCTGAAACCACGTCTAGACCGAGCTTACCCCGCTGGCAGTGTTTCTGCAGCTCCCTGCCCATACCCAGGCCGTGTCTGCAGGCAGCAAAACAAAGAGGGCTTGTTCTGGAGGCAGCTTGCATCAGAGCAAATGCGATTGTTCTCATCGGATTTTATGAATTCCCTCCAGAGTTCCTACGTAACACAAGTACATTAGGGGACTTTATCCCTGCTAATTTCAGACTACAAAGTCAAACCATGTATCAGATGAATCTCTGCACAGGGAGGCTTATTCATAAGTAGCAGCAATGATAGGCAACCACAGTGCCTGCCAAGAGACTCGTCATTAGCTCATTAGCAGAGGACATCACAATCCTAAACTGGAGAACTGAAAAAGAAACATCACCTTGCAGCCATGGCCCCTCTCCTTGTGCTGGGCGCATCTTGGGAACAGCGGGCAGGAGTGCTGCTCATCAGTGCTTGAAGGCATTTTGCAGTTGAGATGCCAAGAATAAGTAGCCCCATCCTCCCCCCTTGCCCAAGGCTTTTTGCAGCCAGTGCCAGGAGCAGCTCGGGGGCTGCTCACAGAGCCTCGTCAGCTGCACTCAGCACTAGAGTCTCACCCAGCAGCAACGCATGGCCTGTTCAGGCTGGACAAGCCCAGCTCGAGAAAACAGCCCATATGCTGGCATAAAATAGTGAGGTGACTGCAAGATGTAAAAATACCTGTTTTACACCAACATCAGTTGGTGCCTGAGCACCATGGAACAACACAAACCCAAACAAAAACCAAACAAAAAACCCCCACCCACAAACTCATGCATAAGCAAAGGTAAAAAACTTCTTCAAAAAGTACAAAGGAGCACAGGAGAGCCATCAGACTTTGATCAGGAGAACTTGATAGCAAGTGCCGGGGAATATGAAACTGAAGCTGCAGGGCTACGGCCAGCTGAAGAGGGTGACCTTCCACGAGCAGATCTGCAGCCTTCCTGTCACATCCCACCTCTCCTCTCCTAAGCCTGCAGGCAAAGTATGGGCGAGGGAGATGATTCCCCTGACTCTCCTGCACAAACTGACTCCTTCATTCTGAGTATCTGTAACATGAACATCCGCACACTTACCTCAGCACTTCCACACCCATTTTTCTCTTTCACTATCATGATGACGTACAAGCCTTGCAAGGGGAGAAGTCATTTAGATAAAAAAATGTTCCTCTTAAAAGAATAATTGGTTTAGAGTTACGCTGTTATTTCAGTTACTCACCACCCTCTCAACTTTCTGATGCTTCCTTCCTGTCAGTTTGTCCCAAGAAAGATTTTAAGCTGCTTAAGGTACTTTTCAGGCTTGGCAGCTCTGCCCTGGTTCCTGCTGTTGCAGCTAATCCTGTACAAGTTCTACACATTTTGTCTCAGCTTAGGTTAAATAACATCTATAGCTCTCCAGAAACAGGTTACACAGCATAAGATCTAGTTACAAGACCCTGGAACAAGAAATAGGTTGTTGATTTGAAGAGCAAGTTCTCACTGATCAGTCCTCATTCTGGCTGGAAGGTGTTGGAGAATGGCTCGAGGAACACGGACATGGATCTATGGAAGCTTTATGGCAGCAGACAGCTTGCTAAAGAGCAGGCTGGCAGCAGAACAGCTTGCTAGAGAGCAGGCCACACTCCATATTGTAGACGTGCAGGCCGGCACAGGCAATTGTGCTGTGACAGCTGAACTGTTAAGAATACTGAATCGCTGGCAGAGACCGTGGGACGGGGAAGAACCCTGAAGAAAGATACAAGGACAGAACATAGAAAGATACATCAAGGACAGAGCATACGCAGACACCGTGCATAAGGCATTATTGCTAATCACACTGTACCCATTGTGCTTAGTGTGTATAAAAGGCTGCGCTATTCGGGAATAAATCGAAGCTTGCTTTATCAATCCTATTGATTGCGTAGCATTCCTCCCTCACCGCCGCAGGAAGGGACCTCCGGAGGCCTCTCAGAAGTCGTCTTTACCCCATCTACACAGGCCCCGTTGTCTCGGCCTCTCCCAAAGGGCAGGTTGTTGGGGCCTGCCAGCTCAGTGGCTCGGCTGGGCTTCCTGATCACTCTTGACAGGAGGCCCAGGACAGACATGCTATCCCACAGGTGCTCTCATGAGGCAGGTAAGACTGGTTGCTCATACACTGCTTCTGCATTTCACCAGAGACCAGAGATCTGAGCTTCATCTCCTCTTTAGCACCAGCAAAAACAGAAGCATCACTTACAATGAACAAAAAGAATTTTATTGGAACATATACACACAGGGATAACAGAGGTATCTGAGTAATCAAATATGGAATGTTTAAGAAAGTTAAAATAAATAAGGATACCAAGTTTTGCCAGTGCTAGGTCCAGCACCAATGTAAGTAAATGCCCTCTGAACAAGTCTGACTCTGACAGGACCGTCCCTGCAGAGCCTGTAAGGATTCCTACCACCAGAAAGTGGCCAATAATTTTGGAATACAAAGAGTCACAATAGTGCTTTCTACTGATGTGCATTCACACTGTTTATTCGCTACTTTCGTCTCTTATTTCTTTAATAATATCTATTAAATTCTGGAGTCCAAAAACGTAACCCGTGTCTTGGCCCTCATGCACCACACTATCTTCTCCATAGTACTTGCAGGTTGTGTGGGCAAAGTCTATCATGCGGACATCGACAGTACTGGCAGTAGGTTTGTAGGCATAGGCTCCTGCTGACTCATCAGAAGATTCCTCTGAAAGGTCCTCTAGGTCCTCTGGGTCCGAGTCAACGGCAACTTCCTGCCTTTCCTTCCCATCATAAATGATCAGCAAGGAGCTGGAATAGAAGCGGTAAGACTCCTGTTTCTCCAGCACAGACTTGAGTTCAGTAAGTTTTTTAATAACGGACTCAAAGAGTTCCCTGCGCAGGTATTTGCCGTTATGAAAGAACTGGTAAAGTGCTTCTTTGAATCCTTGGACTGAGAGTTTTCTTCCGTGGTATTTGTTCATGAACATCAGCTGGCCAGTGCCTGCCTGGTAGACCTGCATATACAAACACAAGACAAGAAAAAAGGAATAGTTAAAATTGCTGGTAGACCGACACCAAAGCCTTGAGGGGACATAAACAAAAATTTAAAAACTAAAAAAGCATGCTCCTTAAAGCTTTTACAAGATGACACACTACTCTCTAAAACTGCTCTTGCACAATTACAGAAATTGCTATCAACAGATCCAGCAGTGCCTGTGCAACTTAGAGGAAGTGGAAAATTCCTTCAGTTTAGATTTAAGCTTTTCCACCCGGAACGTAAGAATGAGGACTGTAAATGAGATTAGGAAAGCTGCAGCCAAGATCTCCAAAGTCAAGCTACAACTTGTACCACAGCCACTCATTCAGCTCATTACCTGCCTCTGCTCTAGGATGTACCAGCTGATTCCCAGCATGCTGAGATCTGAGTGACAGCAAACATTCCTACACAAAACTAAGGCGTACCCCATAATAATCTGTACTTAAAGAAGTCAGAGGTGCTCCTGCAGGAAGATGCCTTCCTATAGGAGAGTGGTCTATACAACCTGTAGTTCAATAACGCCTAAACATCTGGGTCAAGAAAGGATTGCAGGTGCTTCCAAAGTTCCTCTTCATTTTCCAGCACAAGTCAACACTGGAAAGTGAACAATGGCCATGCCCCACTCAAATCCCAGAACACTGTGGTTAGAAATGCAGCTCCCACACTTTCATTTATGCCTCATGTTTTTCTCTGAACAGTGAGCTGAACACCACACATGCCAATAGTCGTGCTGTGGAACAAGTCCTAGCAAACAACTGCTAGCATTCCTGGAATCTATTGGATGGGAGGAGAGAGGCTTCAGAAAAAAACTCAAACACAAACATGTTGTTTCCCATTTGTCACTCTAGGAATACAGAAACAAGTAAACAAAACATTCAGGTGAAAGTCCACACAATGTCTCCTCATATGGCAACAAGTCTTATCACATTTACCAAGCACTTCTTGCCTGCACTTTGCAACAAGTCTACTTCAAGCAGTGAAAGATCTGTGGCTTTTCAAAGTTACAGAACAGAACTGATTGCTTCTTAATACTTTGACAAATTTCCACGTGCTTCATTCAAAATGCATATAACTGGCTCTCCTCGAAACTGTTCCCTATGCTATACTGAAATGTTAATTGAATCAGTAGTTTTAACAGTTTTGAACTGCTGATATGGTGCAGGAGGCTGTTTGTGTGTTCAGAGCCTGCCCTCACTCATGCAGAGCGTGGGCTGCAGGTTGCTCCTGCAGATGCTGCCACCTCCAACTGATCAGTGATACTCAAAAGCCTCGCTCCCCTCTGCGAAGGAAACGAAGCACAGCAGCGCAAGGGTAACAGCCTGTGGGACGACCACGTAAACCCAAAACTCCACTAACAGAAATAGCTGCAAAGTCTGTTGGCCACACATGATGAGCTCTCCTCTCACCTGCATGCCGCAGACTCGCACTCCAATCACGGCCGAGGTGCTCTGCTGACACTTGCGGATCTGATTCGCCTTCTTCTCCTCGGACGCGTCGTCGCCGTGCTGCCGGGTCCCCATCTTCAGGTCCAGCACGCACGGAACCTCGTAGCGAGACGTCAGGTTCTCCAGCAAAATGAATTCTGAGCAGTTAAGGAACAAGCCTCACAATGAATAATACAGGTTTTAAAAACACGACCACAGATTTTATAGTGCCTCACTCTTAACTTTAAGCACACAAAATGTGCCTAGTATAAAGTAATCTATCAAAAATTAGTTACATAAACTTAGATGCCCACTCTGCTTTAAGCCAGTTCCAGCTTTACTGGTCTCTAGAGACTAGTGAATTTCCACACTAAGTGAAAACCAAAAGCAATCAGGGTTATACAGAAATATAACGTGGCAGCTGACTTTGAATTATGAAGTATTTCCTGTCTAGCAAGAGCCTTTTTTTTCAGTGAGAAATTAAGATTTTGTGTGTTTGTGTTACCATTCAAAAATCAGTGAAGCATTTTCATACCATCTTTACAACTTTAAAACATCTGTATTTATACTGTTCCAAAGATATCACACACTTCTTAGGCAACTGAATAATCATCTACAGTGAAATGGTGAGGGTACCAGCCAAAAAAATCCTTTCTATCAATTTGATCATTTATTAGTCATAGATGTTTCAGCAATCTATCACCGAAACTCCTCACACATGAGAAATTTGTTTACCTCAGTATTGAGATACTACTACTTTTCCAGGATGTATCAGTTGCATCCAAGCCTACAGCAAGATCATTTCTTGATAGAATGCTCAGGGTGGAGATGTTTGCCTATGGCTCCACAGCACAAACCCAATGTTTTCGGTTCATCAGCTTTCATGGATTCAGTCAGGTTTTTGTTTCTCATGCACCAATCCTACATGACTGTTCATATTCAACTTTTCTTAAAGCTCATTAAAAAGAGGCTACTAGAGCAGAAAACTGCAGGCATTGGAACATCCTCTGTATTTAAGAAACTGATGAAAAGGGGAAGAGGACACTGGCTTTTAAGATCACTAGTATCAAAACAGTAGTAAAACGTGAGAGAACTCTTCTCCTTTGAAAGCTCTCACTAGAAACTGTTCTTGTGAAAGACACCAAACACAGTACGCTGTAAAATCTGTCCACTAACCCACAATGTGAAGATTATAACTCAGTTCTCTGAATTTCCTAGCTTAGGTAGTTTGTTACATGGTGGAAAAGCCCATTTCTAGAATGTGCTGGCAAACCCTTCAAAGATGCCAAATAAATCACAGCTTCAGAGAGTCTCTCGGGACTGCAGTTAAGCCTGCTCTGTACTCTTATCTGGAATGTTCAAGAAATAAAAGGCAGAGCCCTACTCATTCCATTGTTATGAGGTGCTTTCAGGAAAGGATACTATATTGATTTCGGTGCTTTGCGTTTTCCTTCATCCGCTGTAACTGTTGCTGGTGACATTTCATGCTCCAAGGATTATGGTGTTTAAACTGAGAACTGACATTTCCTTTTTTCTCTACAGTATAATACAAGACTTCAGATTTCTTCAGCCACTCAAATTCTTCCTCCAGTTTGTGACTAGAAAAACAGAACAAAGTAGCAAATTACAGGTCAAGTGGAAAAATAAGCTCTTGAAGAGGGGTTGGCCGTGGATTTAACTTCACAAGCTATTTTGCTCACCTTCATTAAATCAAGCAAAAGCTTTATTTTCCTCTCTGTACAAGTGGACAAGATGCCCATGAGTAGTATTTCAACCATTATAAAGCTACTTCCATACATACATAAATCAGCATACAGCCAAATGTCACAAAACATGTGGTGATTCTACTTATATGTCCTTTACCTGTGTGAATGACTTCTATGAAGTAATGCAAGAGGTAGTGATGCACTTTAAGATTTATCCTTTGCTAAGGTCATTGTTTTTAGCACAACACATCACAGCTCACAGTTTATGGTGAGTACAATTAATAGAAATGAACAAGGGGGAAAATGTCACTAACAGGGATAAAGCAGGATTCCTAACTAAGTATGGCATATATAGTAGCACTTAAGTATGTCTGGGGTTGTAGGAGTTGTTTTTTAAAACTACTGTTCTTCTGCAGGTGGATGAATGTTTTTTGTTTGTTTGTAGGAGTGCTTTTTTGTGGCTGGGTTTTTTTGTTTGTTTTGTGGGGTTTTTTCCTCTTTCTGAAGTTTCAAAAGTAACACTGGGAAACCTGTTTCAGCTGACCACAGCAGTAAAAAAATGAAAAGACTCAACATGCTACTGAGGGCTAAGGACATACTGGTTTCACTAGTGAACCTGTCTGCACTGAAGAGGTCAGGAAAAACAAAAGAAACAAGAGAAGAAAAGAAAATGAAAGTGAAAGAATTCTAGGAAATTCTCGAGATCAGAATTTGACAGCAAAAAATAAAATTTACCTTTTCATTTTCTCCTCTTTCCTGTGCTGCCGGACCCATTCCTTAGATATCTTCTCATTTTCTAACAACATTGTCTTTTTGTTAGCCCACCGCAATAGCTTACTTTTGGGTTCACAGTCAGAGTTATCTAAGTTTTCTAAGTTATCGTGGTCCCCATTTAATGGATATGCTATTAGACATAAGTTTCCATCTTCATCCTCTTCAAAGCTCACTGACACCACACCTGAAGAGAAAAAGCACCCAGACAGTTATGAGTTGCTCAAGTGACAAGCTAGCCTTTTAGAACGCAGTATTTTACACTAAGAATACAGCAACTTTATTTTTTCTCTTACCCCAGTCCTTAGTTTCTATCTTGCCACAGGCCAAACCTCATCTGCCAACCTAACAAACATCAAAAGAGCTAGACAAAAATGACACCTCACAAAAGACAATTTATCATGTTGACAAAACAATGATACAAAAGATCATTTTCTCTCTCTGAGGCAGTCAAGTAAGAACCAAATAATAACAGGACACAATTTCAATTAATAAAATTTTTATTAATTTAAAAAAAACCTGACTGGTCTGATTCTAAGTGAGATGTAAAACATTTGTTAACATCTTGCAGTGAAAAGTGACCTGCACAAAAAAAAAAACTCACACCAAAAACTTTTTAAATTTTGCATGACAGCAAAGCAAAAAGCACTTATCCAAACAATATTTGGTTATTAGATCCCCAAGGGAAAGGAAAGATGTGCAAGGAGAGCAAAACAAGGGAAATGTCACATTACAACAGAAACTAGTCCAAAAGCTTCCACTTAGAATCACCATGTTTAATTATACATTTTCTTCTATTTTTTGGAATATATTTTATTGATACTGGTTATGCAGCAATCTTGCGGAATAAGTAACAAAAATGCAATACAAAGCAAATCTGTTTGTGGTACAGAAACACGGTGAACCTCAAAGGCATTTTTTCTCCTCATCCCCTAGAGCACTGCATTGCATTTTAAGAGTCTTAGTGGAGCACTGACAGATGTGCCCAGTGCTACAGGAACAAGTCTCAGGGGTTAATGGAGAAGCCGTAACAATTGTATGAATTGGCTTTATTTTGTTTTCCAGTCCTCTCTTTATTTCAGATCAGTCTGCACAGTCCTTGCAGCTCATCACTATCTAGGGGAGATGTCTCGGTGAGAGACTGGAACTTCCAAGCTGGGCAGGCAGCTCCCAGACCCGAGGTGGCTGGGGCAGGGAGTGCAGAAACTCTGACAGTCCCGCTGTCACAAAGGAAAGGACAATGGGAAAAAGGGTGGGGGAGCCAGCTAGCAAATGGCTTCTTTGCCTTTACTCTAGAAAAAAAAAAAAACAGAGGTGGACCAAGTGAGGCCCCTTCCCCCTAAATCCCTCCCCATACTTCCCAGAAAGCCACATACACTAGTACAATTGTTCTGTTACATTTTGAAAAGTATAATTCAAAGATCAGATTTTCTTCCAGTCCAACAGAACTTGTAATTAGACATGGCAAAAAGTCTCTGTAAATGAGCAGAGAATATTAACTCTGAAACAACTCTGAAGTCTTCCATCACTTTCACAAACAGAACACAAAACTTCATCACCATCATGGTTGTTAAAATCAATGTGCTTTAAAAAGCAACTCATTTTTAAAAAGTGCTTCAGACATATTATTTATTAATCATCAGGCAGCAATTGATGGAATAGGAGAGAGAAAAAGAAGTATTCCTGTTAACTAGTGCAATTCTTAGGAGAACTGGAATTTCCACTCCTACGTAACTTCTGACTCAGCCTCATCACAGCTACTTGATCCTTGCCTACCTAAATGCCACGAATTTTCATTTCCTTAATGGCAGAAATAACACTGCAAGTATTCAACAAGACACCTTACTGGCATGTACTCATTGTGATCAAATGAAAGTCAGAGGAGAAATCAAGGCACAAAAGAGACCACAACTAAGCTTACACAAAACACTATTATCCAACCTTACCAAATCCCTTGTAAACAACATTAAACAAGCGGCAAAAAAAAAAATTAAAATCCACCAAAAAAAAGCAGCAGATAATTACTGAAAACATTCTCAAGCTGTTAGCTACTTACCTGTGCCTAAGGGAGATATATGGGCTATCACCAGCAGAGCTGCTCTACTCTAATGCTGTTAGTCAGCCCAAACACCAACTTGGCAAGCATTTCCAGCCTGCATCTCCACAGCCTGCCTCAGACAACATCAAAATACATGAAAAAAAACCCCTAAAATCTCTTCCACACAGAAGAGACTTCAGAGAGAACAGAGAACACAGCACACTTGCATCTACAGAAATGAAAAGCCCAACCCCATTCAAAGGTTTGGTAACTTACCCTCATACTGTGGAGTGAATTTACGCATTTCTGTTGGGAGAGTCTCATAGAACTGGTGTTCCCTCTGAATAAGGGGTTTACAGATGGTCTTGTCATTAAACCGGAGGACACAGGAATGTCCTCCAACTTGGTGGACAAAAGGCTCGAGCAGGACTCCCTTGGAATAGTGCTCCACTTCCATGGCTCCAAATGCTGGGCTCATCCTTGTAGCACATTAGACAGAAGAAGGCGACAGTAGTGAAGGCAGTTCAGAGCCTGAAGCCTCCGAGACCCGCGGGTGTTTACTCTGATTCAAAAGTCTGTTAAGGCAAACACAAGAGACGGCGGCCGTCAGTGTCCGCGCACGCTGCGGCCTGGGCAGCACGACGAGAGCCGAGCGCAGCCGAGCGCAGCCGCCCTCGCTCCGGACGCGGCCGACTGCGGGCGAGCGCGGGGCGCAGCCAGGAAGGCTCTGGCGGCCACGCCC
>VWZW01000500.1:215679-273543 GCA_013397115.1 Edolisoma coerulescens
CTTTCCCAAAGGAAACCCATCCGCGGCCGCCCTGGCGAGTCCCACCGCCAGCCGCGCCTGTCGCCCTCCAGCGCCCGGCCGCGGAGACAGCAGCGCCAGCGCTCCCAACGACACCCTCGCCGCCCGCGCCAGCCCGAAAAACCGGGAATTAACGAGCGTACAATTCCTTCCTTCCACGCAGGGACAGCATCCAACCGACGTCCAGGGTGGGACGTTTATTTCACCGGTCATTCACAGCAACATGTCAGATACCGAAAATATTACACAGATGCAAGCTCTTCACAGCCAAGCCATAGTGCTAATGTGCCATTTCCCAAGAACATTTTTTTTTGGTACATCCAGCAGAAGACAATGCTCAGCTGCATCCAAAGGATCTGCTTCTGTACCCTGTGACCGCACGCTGCTCGGTTCTGGCCAGCCGCCAGTTTCATGCAACCTGCACTTCAGAAAGCAATTAAAGGAGCGAAGCTGAAAACCAAAACATGACTGTCCTGTTCTCTGCCTTCCAGTAAATTTTTAAGTCGAGTTACTCTAATTTTAGACCAAAGCTTTAATGATTAACTTTTTGCGGCTAAAAACAACCACATACTTATTTTGCCTGAAGATCGTTACACGAACAATAATGCACTTAATTCAAAGAGACTACAAAGTGTTCTAGGTCACAGGTCTATTTTTATTTGTCCTCCTTAGATATTTAACAGCTTTATATTAACTGGAAAAGCAGAGACCTGCAGGCTTAAAGCAGCGGCGCTACCAGAACTACAGACGCCTACAGCATGTCCTGGATATAAGAGCATTAATTGAATTAAACAACTAAACTGCTTAAAGAAACAACAGATCGATCAACTGAATGAACTCCAGGTCCTGGAATGTTTACCTGCACCTAAGGATAACAGGTCAATAAGAGTTGAATGTGTTTTTGTTGGTTGGGGCTTTTTGTTGGGTTTCTTTTTTTCCTCCTTTCTTCCAAGCGCCTTATTTGACAAAACATTATCAGGTTGTTCTTTTTTCTTTTTTTTCCCCTTTAATCTGGAACAGTATTCCCCAGAAACAATACTGTCTTCTGATAACTTACATTATTAAGATTAGAGCAGTATCAGTAAACTTTCATTTCTCTTTGTACTACTTTTTACTTCCTAGTATTCTTTTTATAATGCAGCTACTGCATCACCAGAGAATTTTCTCACCTACCTCAGCATCAACAATTTGACAACTCAGAGCCACACATATAAAAACCTCTCAGTTATACCCCGAACACGAGCCACTTCAAAAAAACCTACCCAACTGCACCAAGCTGAGCAACCCTGAAGTGCCCAGACAGCACAGAAAAGCCACGTAACCATGGCCTGTCCCCAAATCCTGGGCAGTCCAATGGATCTCTTCAGCTGCCACTGAAGGAGCACTGTTACTGCTCCAGAGTCACAGATTTATTTCTCCGTGGCTCCCCACAGTAGCACCCACTCCATGCAGAGCCAGACTGCTCTTCCCTAAGGCTCACCTGCAAGCTGACTTACCAGCACATGTGTAACACACTTGGTGCTGTCACCAAACACACACTTAACAAGCCACATTAGCTCCTGAGTAAACTCTGAGAATTGTTTCCATTTTCTATTACAGAAATTATAAGCATCAATCTGTAATGCACCAGTAATTTTATAACTCTTGAGTTTTCATTAGGATTTTCTAGAGCCAGTAATGCCTCCAGTCTTCTGGAATTTCTGAGGGAAAGCCAGAAGTGTGCCAGCTTTCACTGGAGGTGCAGTAACATACGTACATGAACTTGCAGTGCCAGAGCTTTACCACTGGCACAGCCACTTTTAACAGCCTTGCAGAACAGCAGCAGTACAAGAGCCACTCTTTCCAAGACAGCATCACCATTCTGGGGCTGCCTTCCTAATTACCCCGATACAGAGACACTGATGGCCGACTGCAGTGATTCAGACTGAGAAAGTACCTTGCAACATCCTTTAACCTCAAACACTTAAGTCTGTCCCAGTCCTCCTGCGTTAGAGTTGCATCAGGAGTTAAGTCTTGAAGATATTTATGCCACAGAAATGACTCTAGCAAAAATCACCTCCACCACAGATAATGCACACCTTGTTTACCCAACACATCTTCAGGGAGCTCATTAATAGCAGCTCAACTTGTTTGCTTTCATGGATGCCTAAGTGGTCTGGACAATACTTGTAGGCAGATCACCGCATGCACTCAGCAATGGAATTGCCCAGCACAGAACTGGACAGGACTACTCATTCTGCTTCACCCTTTTCTGAACAAGTAAGATCTGGCAGCACATCACACAGTGTAACTTCCCATTCGAGGAAAAACAAAGCAAGTTTTTTTTAATTGCTCTGATATTATAAAAATTATTTTATAAGTTATTATAAGTTACACAATATTTAGATGGGCTTGGGGGATTTTTGAGAGAAATGTTAGAAACATCTGTACATAGTCAAATGCAGTGCACTCAGTCAGCACTAGCACCACCACAAGACAAATGTTAATCCACCAGAAATAGAGGGAGGCTCACACAAATGAAGATGAGTTTACTGTGCCTGTATTAGTAAGCTCTCCTTCTGTTTTTATCTTCCAAAAACCCCAGTGCAACTCCCCCATGTTCCGTTTCTATGACTGAATTTTTGTAGTACCCTGCTGTAAAAGCTCTATTAATACAGCTCTGCAGTAAAAACCGTGTGCAAGGACAGCTGAACAGAGCATCAGCAAGGAGTTCCTTGCTATAAAGCCTTTAACTGAGCTCCTAAATTGTGCAAAGCAATTTAGTGCCTTTTTATGAACCTAAACCACAGATATGACTTGAACATAGTAACAGTGCTCAAGAAGACAGCAGCAAGACCACGTATGTAATCTTGTCAAAAATTTAGGTTTCAATGAGGCATTAGTTTTCACTTTAATCAATTAATATATTTTAGCTGTTCAAGAAGCACTGTTTACCTAATAAATTCTGTTTGTTTTCACCCAATGAAGTTTTTTTCACTTGCAAAAAGGTTTTAAGTAAGATCTTAAGTTTTTTTCTGCTGCATGCCTTAACATTACCATTACTAACAATCAGGATTTATTTGTCATTTTGGCTCTCCTTAAAATCTGGAATCTTGCCATTCAGATTAACAGGGCCTGGAGCACAACTGTAATGCCCTTCAGAAATGCTTTGCACTGTTTCATTTATAAATACCTTAATTCCATAAACAGCCTTACAATACGCCAAACTGGTTGCAGTTCCTTACAAATAAAAACTTTGACCTAAGACCAACAGTTTCAAGTGGCATTGATGTTGACCAGCACAAGCACAATGCAGTTCTTCACTGCCTTTCCTCTGATTCTACACCCAGTTTGTTCTCAATGCTCTTTGGGGAAGAAGGAGCCCAGAACAGCTGTTTTTAGGCAATCTTCCCAGATACCAAATGCAGACTCACTGTACCTTGCCCTTTTCCTCCTACGTGCTTTTAAGTGCCTTTGGCTAAGAGTTTTTGTTCAAAGGACACATCAGCCAAAAAAGCAGATTTACTAACCCTTCACATGTCAAGCATTTTAAGAGAAAAACCTGACGTAACTTGAAGGAGCAAACAAAAATGTGCCTAGACACAGTAACATTAGCTCGAGCAATGTCATTCCTACAGTAAGCAGCAAAAGATGTTTAAAACCCAAACCTGCAAACCAGAAGTGATATTTATAGATGTCTTATCCCCATCACATGTGACAATGACCATCCAAAGAATACCGCAATGAATTAATGTTTCCAAGCTTTTAATATTAATCTCAGGTGACTGCATTCTTTGGAAGGTACTTCATGTCATTGCAGACTCTTGACTTAGTCCCACACGTAATTGCATTAATAAACACGTCCTCTGGAGAGCACAGCTCTCAATTAAGCAGCAGCTTCTTCCTTCATAACAACGTCAAAAATAATACACCTCCAGCCAAACCTCTGTAATGGTAGAGCTACCAATGCTGAGCTGCCCTTCTGTTAAATCTGTCAAAACCAGGTTCTCTCTAGTGCAGGCTTTTTACTTTGGATGGTATCTTCAACTTCCCATAGCCCTAAATCAGCTTTACAGTGACAGAAATAGCAAGGCAGCAAAGCTTTCTGCCTGTCCTTTTTTCACAGTTCACTGGGCAGTGCAGAGGAAGCTGACAGGGTAGAGATCCGCGGAGCAGAGCTGCTGCAGGGTGCTGTAACTGCTGAACCAGACAAAGCAAAGCCCCTTCCCGAGGTTCCAAGGAAACAGAGGAATGGCACAGTCAGCCAACAGAAGAGAAAAGAGTATCAGTGACCTATTCGATCAGCCAAAGGGAAAGCCGCTTCAGCTTAAGGAACATTCAGGAAGAAAAAACAATAGCTGAGAATGGACACGGGAAGATACAAGTAACAAGGTGGAAAGCACACGGTATGTTTTTGAGAGCCCACCCACCACCTGCTTCACGCACAAAATTGAAAAGGTACTGAGGTGTGAGTTGGTAAGACATCACAATGCTCCAAGAGAATGACCCTTCACGACTGAAGCAGGATAAACACGCTATAAGAGCTTACAGTACATCTATCAACCAGGAATGATTACAAGAATTTTACAAGTCCTCATGTGACTGAACTACTTGTTTCATTACTAATAACGTGGTACTTTACAAACAGCAAGGCACATTCCTTGAACCAAAGGAAGCAGAGGATGCCACTCCAGAGCATTAAAAGCATTAGATATGTTAAACATGCTCAGGCTCAAAGGGCTTGCACAGCTTGTGATTAATTTTGATGAAAACCAATGCCATTCCTCTACATACAACACTGTTTTATTAGCAAATATGCCCAGACTAACATTAGTAATGATTTGCTTCTAACATTCTCTAGCTACTGCTTGGCTCAGGAACTGAAGTTACTCTGGTGTGTTCTGTTTTCAGAAGTTCTTCAGATTAGAATGGAGATACTCATATCCTCTAGTGTCCAGTCAGCTGCCTTAGAACAGTATCAGAAATACATTTTAAAAATTAACTGCATCAGATTAGGGAGCAAAACTTTTAAAATAAATGTTTTTAATTCTAAACAGAAAAACTGACCTCTGCATCCATTCATCACAACTGTTTTAATCAATTCCTTATAGCAGGGATGCATTATACCTCTAAATATAATGCAAATCCCACACTAGGATACTTTTGGAAGCCTTTTGTATCTACAATAGAATTAACATAACTAAGCAGTAAAAGCTATAGTTTCAAACCTTTTAACTCATTAAGACAGAAATTGAGAGCCCACAGAATAATGGGTTTGTATGAATCCCACAGTTCTGGGAAAAGTCTTAAGAGCAGCCCTAAATTTGGCATGATTACAGAAAACAAACATTTATTCTGGTAATTAATTTGGAGGGAAAAGTTTATCTTCAGTAGAAGAGTGCACTCACATTGTCAGTTCTCAGAATTTTTTTATTTATAAACAAAAAAATGTCCTATAAACAGCAAATAATTCAAATTTAATACAGCAGCCATTAGTCTTCAACACCGTGAGGGGTAGAGGGACAGTGTCATAGCATCAAGGGGGAGGAAATACAAGAGTCTCTTTAAAAGAAAGACTGGGGGAGGAAAATCCCCTTCTTTTTTATTAAGTACAACTTGAAACAGTTGGTTGTGATGACAAAATGATGCTGAGCTGTAACATTCTATGCAAGTCAAGGTTATTTAAGCTCTTTTGCAGCAATTCAGTCAATATAATGATCATTAAGTTACACGACTTGTACTCAGGGATGAGTAAGCATGACGTTTGGTAAAAACACTCAGCAGAACGCTTGCAAACCCAAGAGTAAGACACCAACTCCTTCAGACCTACATATTGGGTCATGTGTGCATTCCCTTTGGAAACAGGAATGCTTTTACTATAGCCTTTAGTGGTAAATCATGAGAGTGCTGGGAGTCAGACACTGTAGTGGCACATCTTATCGTAACCATCTACAGACACAAAAAGCCAAGAAAGAGCAAATTCTTCTTGCATGTAGGGTGCTTGGGCTAGACCAATAAAAGAAGCCACCTGCTTCTTAAAAATATTGATATAATGTGATTTTTTTTAACTTATCTTTACTAAATGACTGGTAATTGCAGCACTACATTGTTGTAGTTTAGAAAAATTAAGTCATGTCTCCAGATAAATAAGGCAACAAATGCCTCGGATTAATTTCAGCTTCAAGGCTATGTACTGGAGAGGCATACTGGTTGCCCACAGAAAATTCTGAGTCGGAAATGACCCACAAGGACCATAATTTACTTAATCATGCAAAACAGACAGAATTGTGCACATGAAGTCGTGCACCAAATTCCTACAAAACACGTTTGCAAAACCCTTTGGGAACATGACTGAGCTGACTCTACAGCAGTCTCAGGCCGTCAAGGTAGAAAGCTAATCCTATTTTTAACATTAGCTTTTAAAACATTAGCAAACAAAAGATTCCCACCAAGGAAGAATGCATTTTTCTGCTTTCAAACTGCTGAAAAATACCTGGAAATGCCCTAGCTGCTTCTGAGGATGTCAGCTATCACATCTAAAGGTACTACTCCTCTAGATATTTCTTCTACTCTGAAAGGACAGCCCCACAGCAGCTACAATGGCAAAGGACTCACCAGTGCTACACTGAAGTCCTGCTCTGTTGTGAGCTTCTCAGGACTGTAAGACAGCACCCTGAGAGATCCTTTTTTGTAACCAGAGCACTGAGCCTTTTCTATTCACTAAGAATTTTGTCTGTAATACAGAAATAAAAGACCATGCACTGAGATGCTGAAAAATGTATAAAGATGCACTCTTTCAATGCAGAACATTTTTTTAAACTAGCAACATGTTTATCCTATCTCCTTTTAGTCCCTAAACATGGAGTTCTAGTTTTGTCTTCCTTTAAATATAGCCCAAACACAGACATAAACACTGCCACGCAGGTTAAGACATGTATTTATACCTGTAAATTGAACACCATAGCTCCCCAGAGCCACCTCCTATACCAAAAAGACTTTTGAATACAGCTTTAACAGACAAAACTAAGAATTATGAAACATTAGGCATAACATATTAAGGGAGCAAACTACACACAAACCAATCTGAAGCTGCACAAATGTTCTATTATTCCTCATGCACAATTATTATCCCTATCTTCCTTAAACCAGGTCTATATAATTAGGAGAAACCCAGTTCCCCAATCATTTTGTCTAGGAAAGCAAGGCAAGTCACCAAGGCTGTCTCCAAGAACTTCTAGCTTTTTTTACATAAGCATGCACAGCAGCCCCTCAGCTGCAATTTCTTAAAATTCAGCAAGGAGGTTATGTGCTCAGTGCAATTGATATTTCAACATTAAAAAAAGCAACGGCTTTCAGCTTTCCCTACACCATTTGTAATCTGTAATCTTAACACCTACATACACAAAGTTCTGGAAAAATGCCAGTTTTACCTCTGAAGTAAAGCTATTTTATCTCCCTGGAACTAAAATAAAGCCAAGTTACTAAGCATATTCAGACAGAAAAGAGCATTACTGACCCATGAAGTTTTTTCAGGGATTGTGTAATTTAAGAACTAGTCTCTTTTCCAAGTACAAATGCCATGGAAACTAAGAAACCTGAACCACCAAAACTAAGCTACTTAAACTTCCTATTTAGAAACTGATCCATCTTAAAACGGTATTCTGGCAGCAGCGGCCAAAACCACCAGTTGCTACAAAAAGACAATACCGCCCTTTGTCGTGAAGAAACCAAAATAGCACTCAGCCTTTAATCTGCTGAAAATATGACAGCAAGAGCTAAATTGTGTGGATTATACACATGAAAGTATTATTCAAGACACCAACACCCTCAAGAAATTCCAGCATTAAGATTAAAATAAATCCAAGGTTATGCCTTTCTCATTACCATGAATTTAGCAGTCTGGGGACTGTATTTCAAGCCACTCAATGAAAGAACACGGAATCTTTGTGACCAGCCCTTCAGTTGTGACCCATTTGCCATATATGATAAGAAAAATAGAAGTTCATATAGGACAACTGTCAAGTCCCTTTCAAAGTTCCCCTTCATTTAACTACACAAAGATTTTCTCTCTGTGTAATTCCCTTAGAAATCCCAACCCCTAATGCTTTTTGTACCATAAGCACTAGGGGTCCATAGGACAAGATTGTTAAATTAAAGCTTTGATGCCTAAATCGTACAATCCAAGCTAACTCCTTGAGCAAAAACTTCCAAAGGAATGCACAGCAAAGATCATTAACAAATAAATTATTATAGGAAGAACGGTACCCAAAATGCACAGTTACCTATTTCATGCTTCTCATTTATGTGTATATTCACCTATACCATCAATACACCTCAAAAGAAGTTTAGTCCCTTCATGTAGAAAAATGACTGAAAAGTAGCCCGGAAGGAGATAAAGTCATCATGTTTTGTTATGCCCATCCCCATTTTTAACTGTAATTCTACAAGTGTCGGTTCCAAGAATACTTCTGATGACAAAGATAAATGGAGTTTTTGCCCCCAAACAGCTCACATTAATGAGATGCATTTAATATATCTTTTAAAACTGTATTTATGTTTCAAAACACCTCAAACTACTGCAAACAAATCTCAATTCAGATAAAAAAACCTAGATTTGCATTGTACAGGGAAGAGTTTGTATGATTCAGTGACCTCTACGTGCTCTTTCCCTAAAGGGTTGAAAGTAACTGAGACCTAAGACCCTGAACACACAGCTCCTTGCAGGGTTGCCAGAGCAATTATAGACGTTCAAATGGAAAAGAGACAACAGAATAATTTCAATGTGCTTCTTGCTTAACTGCAGCAGATTGGAGAAGCACAAGTAAGGACAGGAGAGAGTCTTACAAGTCAGACTCTCATGTGGCACAACAAAACTAAGGGAAAAAATCTCGACTGTTTCCCCTGGTAAATGCAATTCATTTCAAGATCAGTTTTTTCCTAGGAAAAGGACCTTTTCTACAAGTACAGCTGCACAGTACTTAAAAAATGCTTAAAAAAATTATTTATATACTTCATGTTTCATTGTTCAGTCATCTCCCAGTAGACCATCTGGGGCCAATTACAGGCTCAGCGTAATAATCACTGCTGAAGAATTAATCCATTTTAATCTCATACAGTTTACATATTCAAACAGCAATACAAAACCACTTGAAAAAAATCTTATCAGTTTCAGTAATCTAGAAAAGGAAGCTCCAGTAGGAGCTTGGCTGTACTGCTCTTACCCCTGCAGCAGGCTGAAATACATTTAACGATACACAAGAGCTAGCTAGTTTTTATAGCCCAGGCAATGGGACACAGCTGGAGTATGTCATATTCCCTTAAAAATATCTGTTGCTTTACAGGCAATTTTTATAGCAGTCAGCAAGTGTGCACTGCACAACTGTCTTCAAAGAAAAACCATCACTCACCAAAAAGGGAAGAATCAGACAGGATGATTGCCAAAAACCTATTTTCTCTTCAAAATTCTGCAACATAGCACCACCAGTGTGCTGATGCTCCAGTTCTGCATTTTGAAAAAACAGCACACTATGAGGGGGGGAAAAATATTTCAAGAAGTCAAACTTATGAAAAGAGCATTTTATTTTTTGAAAGCAAACTTTGCAGATAGTGATGTTAAAACATTATTTGCACTTTAAAACATAATCACGATCCAGCACTTAAGTTTAAACACGTCACAGGCTTTGTTTAAATGGAACAACTTGAAGCCAGTCATCCTCTCACCATGCAATTCACTGCAGCTCCATCAGTGTTTACTTCACCTACCTTCATCCTCAAGAGACTACATATCTACATCCACTAATTCCAAATGACTCCCCCAACCATTTTGTTCCCTCCCTGTTGGAAATGATACAACTTTTAAATTTTTTTTACCTAACTTCGGTCAAGGGTATCTAGAACTATACCCTCAACTTTAATACTCACAGATGTCTCTTCAGAGAATTGACTGGTTCTATTAAGCCAGAGCCAATTTTCCTAGGGTATCTTGAACAGATTCCCAGTTGCAATGACAGTTATATTAGTATGAACACACCTACCCATCAATTTAACCTCATATCTCCTATTAAATGGAACCAACCTTCTGAAAGTGCTAACACCTTAGAAAGATCAAGATGATGCGTACCATGTCAGGCAGTTTCACTTCTCATTTCTGTAACCTCCTTAAACTAAATTATGTCATTAAAAAAAAAAAATCAATTGCCATCACACTGTCCCCATATATCCAAAGCACAAGGCAAACAAATTACCATTTTTCTGGAAAAAGATATGAAAAAGGCAAAGAGCAAATGTCAAAAGAAAAGAGGTCATCTTCAATAAGCGTGAAATTAAGCAGCACCCAAAATTCCTGATAAGGTTTCAGGCAGTGTAGAAAATTTCTGCATCACAGCACTGCACAGTTATTTGGGTATGCTTAAAGCCCTCTGTGCTTCAAGAAAATAAAACTGGTTTTGCTGTGCTCATTCTAATACAGACTTTGGCATAAAACCCCCCAAACCCTTGCTTTTTATTACTGTGATTTTCTGACGAAAAATAACCTTAATAATTGTATCTTCTGTCCTTGAGTCTGTTCATTTTAAGTCTCAACAACATGGGGCACTATTAACCAGTTTAATCAATTCACCCAAATGTTGGGTTTTTGGTATTTTTTAGTTCCCTCCAACCTTTTGGATGCCAGCACAGCAGGACAGAAGACAGGGACCAAGAGAGGCAGTACAGCTGAACGGGTACTGTGTGAATTCAGTAGTTCCCTGTTCTGTTTGGGCTCTTAACCGGCTGATGAGCACATGCACAGCTCCAAAGCAGGCACTGCCTGTGCCACCTCTTGCCCTACCATCCATCATGGCACACACACAAAGCAAGACTCTCAGTGGTCAAAACCATTTTATGAGCAAGCCTTTCTTTTTCCAGTAAAAATGCAAAACTGGACAGTAACTGGTTCAAGCTGTCTCCAATACAGAATCCCCCACAGGCAGGAGCAATCCAGACGCAGGGTCAAAGGCTGCATGTTGATAGCTGATAACAGCAGAGTGGTACATTCTGTACCTATTATGAAGATCATTCCCTTATTCTAACACAGCCTGTCTTTCAGACACAGGGCTTCAAAGGCTTTGTGCCACACAAGCCAAGAATTCGAAGAAGATTTCAGATTTCAAGCTCTGAACACCTGATTAAACACAACCAATGACAGACCTTCATTTGAACAAACAACTTCATTTTCATTAGGCCTTCCAGTATTTCAGATTTTGCAGAAGGAGAAATTTCTAGCTACTTGCAGCACATGATACAATGTCATAGAGCTTTTTGCAAAAGGGGGAAAAAAGAACTATTTTGCAATAAAATAAGTTACTATGAAAGGCCCAAAATTAACATTCTAATGAGACATTTCTAATAAAAGCTATAAAAAGACTTATCCGCAGTTATACCTTAAAACTCTTAAAATGTAACCTCTTGATATTTGTAAACCATCCCTGTATTGTTTCAAAGATGCAATAACCTTGGGCAAGACAGGAAGCCCGATAAAAGAATTAGCAAGAGGAAAAATCCTCTCTCTGCAATGGAAAATTTTCATCTCTTCAAGCAAGGCAGAGATGCTCAGCCGGACCTGCGTTGCCTGGAGACCAACCGCAGCTTCTTGCCAACAGGGACGAGCAAAGCATCAGCAAATTCAACAGCTGATAAGTGGATGAACTGAATGAGAGGCGGCAAGGTTTTTCCACACATCAGTGTAAAAACCTGGCAGCCTTCAGATAATGGTTCTAGCCCATGCTCACCAGATAAACAAGAATTATTATGAATGTAAAATGTCAGCTTAAGAAAGCTTCAAACTGCTCTATATTTGGCTCTTACCCCCACACTTTGGGTACAACTAGAGCAGTAAATACCACACTCAAGATAAAAATTTTAGCTGCACCTCAGTTTCTGCCCTTTCAATCTTTGGATGTGGTATATGAATTTTTGGAATACATTCCTACCCATTAAACAAGTTCTGTGTTTAAGCAAGAGTGCAGAAATATTAAGGAAACCAGTGAATTACATCAAAAAGGAAGAGCCTATACCTCGGCTCGGCACTAAAAACCACATCAAATCTTGTTTCACTTCAAAAACCAGCCTTTGCCCCCAGCCTTTCCCACTCGAAGCACAGCTCCCCAGGAAGGCCAGCACCACGTATGTTAGAGAGGAGACACGTGTTTTTCCTATTCTGGTCCTGGACCTGCTCTCAAGTTCAGGCAGGCATTAACCCGGCTGCAGGAGCAGCACTCCTGACCTCTCAAAGAAACACCTCACCTCCCTCCCACACCATCAAATAGGAATCATTGAAAAGAACTGACATTTAATATCAGTTACTCCAGAATTTCCCTAGACCTTATCTAATTCAATTCACTAAAAACACTCAGACAGTAAAGAACTAGAGATTTCTAAAGAATGGCTTCTATTTAATTTATCCCTGTAGGTAAATTCCACAAGGATATTGTACGTCACTACTGAAGCAGATCTTTCACCGCCAACCTGACAGCACACATTTCCCTGCCTCCAGTGAAACCAAAAGGGCAGACATTTGTGTGTCACCACTGCTGACAGAGACACCCTCAGTGCCTCCAGGTTTGCTCCCTTCCCCTACACGTCAAAAGAAAAAACATTCCCAAAATAGCCTCACACTCCCCAGCTGACTGGAGAACAACTAAAGCACCACCAATACCAGTGACCTGGATGGAAGCCCATCCACTGACAGGCAGCAAAAAGGTTCCTGAACATCTTTTCTCATCCTGGTTTTTCAAAACGTCGTGCCTGACAAATGTTAAATCTTCCTTCCGAGCAACTGGTAGGGAAAGAATTTTTGAGAGCACAAAGCCCAGGATTCATATGACTGACCACTGTCCAGTTTTCCAGCTGCTTCCAAACTACCACACCACATGGCTATGACGGCTCTGACCTACCTTTCCTCCAGAAGAAACAGCAACATAAAGCTTCCATTGCTTGTATGTACCATAGACAAGATAACAGATTGTTACTTCAGAAAGGTATAAACATCAAAGACAGAAAAGGCAGAAAAACAGTTTTTCAATTAAATGAATGTAAATTTATGAAAAGCTACACGGCCAAGTTTAATGCCTGGAATTTCTTACACACAAGTACATGTGAATGACTGTAATCCTTCCCACAACCCTTAACCAGGAGACACCTCTGAACACTTAAGATTATTTTAGTTAAAGAAATTTTCCTGAATTCTGGCAGTTAAATCACTGGGTTCTTCCTCATTTACTAAAGAAAAAAATGTAACAGCAATCTGAAAGATGCTAAGTCAGCCAAATGTAAACAAATGAATCAGGCCATTTTTAAAGCACACATATTTATGTGTGGATGGATGTGTATATAAACCCAGTTTCCATTCCTTAATGGTACCATTAAGCCCTGAAAATATACAAATTACTTCAAGTTAAAGAAAATTTTACAAGTTGGTTTTGTCTTATATATGAGAAAAATTACGAGCAAAGAGGCCAATTCTTGGCCAAAACAACCCTGACCTTGTTATTCTCAAGTGTCAGATCTGAACTGTTCTACTACCATTTCAGTGCTGCATGTCGAGTAATGACCAATAATACATCACTTGACTGAAAAGTTAAACCAAACATTAATATTCCAGAACCAAATATTAAAGCAAAATTTTAATTACAATATTTGACACAGAACTGTCCCCTTAGATGTTCACAAAAAGCAGAGGGGCACTGGATGCATTTCTAAAACACCTGAGTATATGGGACACATAAGGCATGTATCAAAAAAAAAGGGAAAAAAAAAAAAGCCTAGAAGAAGAGGGCGATTAAATTCCAGCATATATCAGGAAAGATATCAGTGTTAAACATGCGTACTTTTCACTGTGGAATTAAGGCCAAGGGCATATCAGGGTGTAACTACCAAGAAGCTGTTATTCTATCAACAACGATAACATTTATTTTCTTAAGCTGGATGCTTATTTCCAAAGCCTCGACCGTAAGTGTTTTTGTTTAAACCGTCTGCAGCTCCCAAGCCACGTTAACAAGGTATTATAAAACCGTGATGCTCAAACCAGTTCCTAACAAAGCATCACCCAGCGTTTCCAGTTTACAGAGAAAAAGGGTATTCTTGAGCACCACATCCACTTATGCAACACATCCCGCAGCACCCGTTTTTCATTTTGAACTATCACCGAGCGTACCAAGCGGCCGTCAGAGCAGCAGCTCACCCATCACCCGGGCAAAACGGACAGACAACGTCTGACGATTCACAGAACCGCTGAGTAACAGCGTAAGGCGACCACCAGCCCCGGGGTCAGCAGCCACGGGAGGCAGACTGCGGCCCCCCCGCGCCGAGCCCGGGCCAGCGCGGCCGGCAGCCCCCGCCCCGCATTCCCCGCGGGGAGCGCAGGAAGCGCTGTGCGGACGGGGATGCTCCGCGAACGCGGTCACCGCTGACCCCCACCCCGACCAGACCCCCATCCCCGGGGTGACGCCAGACCAGAGCCCGCCCGCCCGCTGAGCCCGGCCATGCCCCGAGGCTGCCACCGAGCATCCCCTCCGGGCAGCCGACCATCCCCGCCTCACCGGGCCGGGCCGGGCCGGGCACCGATCTGCGGGCGGGCGGGGCTGTGGCTGTTCCCTCAGCCGCAACCGTCCCGGGGGCAGGAGCGGCGGGGGGGGGGGGGGGGNAGAGCGTGGCGCGCCCGTTACCTGGAGCGGGGCCGACGCCGGCGGCGGCCTCAGCGCTTTTGTTCCTCAGACGTCAAGATGGCGGCGCGGCGCGTGGCCGGCCCTCCTCGCTCCGGCGCGCCCCGCCCTCCCGCCTGCCTTCCCATTGGCTGGGCGCGCACCGCCGCGCGCTGATTGGGCGCCGCCGGCGCCGCTGTTGCCAGGGGAGCGGGGTAGGGGAGTCGGGCAGGAGAGTCGGGCAGGAGCGGCCCCGCGCTTCCTCCGCGTTCGGCCGGGCCGCGCGCCCCTGCCGCGGGGAGCACGGGGAGCACGGGCAGCGGCCGGCAGGGCCGCGGGGACAAGCGACCCCTGCGGGTCCCCCAGCTGGCCCTGCCTCCGCTCCGCGAGGCAAACACAGGGCACGGCCTCCGCCCGAGCGGCCCGCACTGGGTACCCGGCCGTGCCCCCAAGCTTGGAGGCACCACCCAGGCACGCACAGGCTGGGGCCTGTCCCGTTCACCTCCCTGACCTGCGGGTTCCACCTCCGCAGGCTGCAGCAGCCATGGACAGGGCTCTCCGTCACCTCCCCTCAGAGCCTGCTTGAAAACCATTTGTCCCTTGGTGTGCCACACGTGCCGTCAGTTCGGACGGGCCCAGGGCATGGCTGCAGGGCTGCCTCACAGCTCGCCCCCTGAGGAGGCAGAGGAAGAGCATCTACAGAGCCCTTGAAGCAGAGGAGGCTCGTAGGGCTGTATGTCTGAGCTCACTGCTCATCCTGTGCTTCTGTTTCTATACGCCAAAAATCTCACTCAGGCAAACGCAGCTGGAAGTCCCGGAGGCTCCCCCCACTCAGCTTTACCCTGGATGACTTTTTCGAGCCAGTGCCTGATGTTCAAAATGCAATCGCAGTCGTCAAGGTTTGAATGCAAGGCCAAGAACTGCGGGTAAAAACAGAGCCACCATCATTGTAAAGAAAAAAGAATAATGAGATTATTGCAGTTTAAATTACTAAGCAACAGTCTCTCTGACAATGAACTTAGTAACGCTCTGCCATCTATTTAATCACACTAATGAGACAGAACAACTCCACTTAGATACAAATTACCCTGCATTCCATTTAAATAAAGGTCAGAGAGCTAAAAGCCACACAAGCCACCACACTTCTGTTGTACAACACACCCAGCAACAGGCACCCTTTTTTTCTAGAAGGGACCCAGCCTTTCTGGCCCTGAGCTGCCAAGGCAGGGCTGCACAGGGCATCTTGCTCAAACCTCCCACTTCTGCTTCCCGACTGCCTGCCTGTGCGTGGGCCTCGGGCTTCTCTGGCTCAGGAATGGCTCCTTGGTTTGGAGAGGTGAGCATTGGTTCACCAACGAGGTTTAGAGGGCAAGAGATCTCTGATTTCTAATTGTTCTAAAGTAAAAGCATGACTAGAGTCTTGTGTAAGAAACAATTATATCCCTTGGTTCTCACTGCATAAAATACACCTCTTGTTCATCAGGCTGACAGTCAACGCCAAGCAGGGCTGCTTGGTGAGAGTGTTGTCATTTATCTGGCTGGTGCCATCATGATTACCTTAATATAAAAATCTGGTTTTGTGTGTGTCTCTCACCATTTAAACCTGATGACTTCCCTTGGATATTTAAAAATTTTGTTTCAAATCTGTGCCTCTTTGGGCTGAAGCTGGTCTTGAGAGGGCAGGTCTGTAATTTACGGAAGAAAACTGACTGGCAGTTATGACTGGAGGTTATTGACACATGCTACTCGTTTTAATCTGTGTTTGCAAGTCCAGAGCTAGCCCATGGCTCACATCAAATTTACGTTCCCTTGCCACAGGGAGAGGGGAGCTGAGGTGACCATGGGACCCTTCCCCAGTGGGCGGCTGCATGCTCCCTCCAGAGGCCGGGAATACTCCCACACGCTCACAGCAGCATCAGGTTTCCTCAAGCCTTACTCCTCACTGCACTTCTTTGCGTTCCTCTTAATTAGCGGGGGAGTAATTCCAGGCTCTTCGAGTTACTTGGCATCTCCTACCTCCTCCACGATCAGCTTCCCTGATACAGTTCATGCCTGTAATGAGATGTCAGCATCGAGTTCAGCTTGGCAAGCCTTTCATTCCTGCACTGCTCTTGCCTGCACACCTCCTAGAGTCACTTCCTAAACTTCCAGCCCCCCATCCCATCCCATGAGGTCCAGGATGAACCTCCAGCTCTCTGTGCTCCCAGACACACAAGGAAGGCTGATCCTTTGGCTGCATGGCAGTCCAGGTGACCCTGCAGCACTTCTTGAGAGCATTTCCCCCTGAGCAATGGCGTGAGGCCAACGTAAGGAGCTTTAGCTGCAGGAGTCACTGCAATAGCAACTCAACTCAACCCTCCTCCTCCTCCTCCTCCTCGCCAAGACAAAGGAGATACATTTAAGCTGGTGAGGATCTGCTCCTGCAGGCAGTTTCTCCCACTGCCAAAAAGCATTCACAAAACAAATAGGCAACAAACACTCTGATTCCACAAACACCTTCCTCTCCGTTGTGTACACTGTGTGTATATATATATATACATATATGTACAATTTTTAAGACATGGTGAAAAGTGCCAGACTGACAGCTTAAAAGAACAAGCACTTCCTGTTGTTTACCAAACTGGTACAATATAAGAAGCAGCAGAGCAAGCTTCTCCCTCTTGGGCTGTCAAATCCACAGCCCAGAGGACACAGCCTCAAACATAAAGTTAATGCATTTTCATTTTTTTATCTCCCTTGCTAAGGATCTAAGAATTGAACCTTTTACAGGGAGCAGTGGACTGTTATGAAGTTCCCTAATTCAATATTATTCTTACCATGCGAGGGTTGCAAAATTTCATTTATATGAAAACCGAGACCCTGAATCAAAAATTATAAACCTCTCAAAATTATAAACCACTTCTCACCAACCCAGTTTCAACCCAATACAATGTTCTAACTGCATATTCCTCACCAACAATCTTAATCCCATGCTCTGTCTGCATGGTGTGGTCTCTGCCATTTTTATGTGCCTGTGGTAGTTCAAATTAATGCACATGGTTCTAGTTATTATTTATTTGCAAAACATTTCGTCAGAGGATGTGTCTGATTCAGGACTGGAAAAGCCAGGCCACTAAAGGAGGACAGTGCTTAATGAAGTGGCAAGGAGACATCGTGCTTTAAAGGTGTCTTGCACGGAAATAGATTCCATGCTCTATCCTCAGTCCTCCCAAGGTCAAAAATAGTAATTATGAGAATTGAGCTTGGAGGAGAAGGATAGCAATGGGTTGGGTATTTTAGCATGGGGCAGCAGCAAAACCAGCAAAGCCCCAGCAGTTCAGTCACCCTCTGGGCAACCCTGTCCCTTGCCAGGCACTTTCTGTTACTCCCAAGTAATTACATATTGATGGATGGGGTTGCAGAAGAAAAACACAACTAGGCTTTGTTTACTGGGTGGAAGCACAGCTCTGCAGTTTCTCAAGAGCTACAGGGATGGAGAGCAGACAGCTGCTGCTCCACCAGGCAAGGTGTGAGGGATTGCAGGTGAAGGATCTGTGCTTTCCTGAGAAAGGCTGTGATTAATGGAAAGGGTTTTCTCCACCCCAAGTTGCTTTCAGCTGATCTGACCAGACCCTGAAACCACAGGCAAAAAACATCTGTAATTTATGGTTTAAGGTTTAATTTGTTGGCTGTGCTTCAGGCAGGCAGGGAGCACCTGTGAGCCAGGGTGTGCTGGCAATGGAGCCAGGAGCAGTGCCCAGCGGGCAGGCTGCTTTCCTGCTGGGAAGGGGCTGAGTGTCACGGCCCAGCTGCCTGCGCTTGGTTGGTTTCTGCAGGAGCCTGAACTGGCTGTGTGTGCCCACGTCCTGCTGCAGCCTGCTCTGCTGCCTGGGGAAGAGGAAGGAGTGCAATCAGAAAAGAGGGCAGCAACAAAGAGCTGCCTCTGAGCCAGCGACACATGCAAACCACGCCCTGGCCCTACACAGGAGATCTTCAGCCCCTTCAGAGAACAAAGACTCTTGCCAGACCCACTCCCAAACCCACTCCTGTGGGTTTCAGGTGAGATCCCCAGCCTCAGAAAGATTGCCTTGCCCATCTGCCATGCAGCACTCTGGAAACAGTGTCCATGGGCTGCTAACGGAGATCCGGCTTGGTCTCCTGACAACAAAATGCCAGTTACAGCTGTGTCCCCTCACTGCCCTCCCTTCACCAGTCCTGTCTGCCCAGGCTGTAACTCTCCAGTGGGACTCTTACCTAGTGATCTGCTGCCATGGCAGAATTCATGTGCTATTGTAGCATGAGACAACTTGCCAAAAAACACATGAAAAGAACAATACAGAGATAGCAAGTTCCCAAAGGTTAGGAGAGGTCAGAGGGTTTTTTTCCATACAATCTTTTCTAAGTTTTCCTGCAGGGCAAGGCAAAGCCTTTAAATGGACTGACAGGACCCCAGCTCCTGGTGGGCCCTGGTAACACTGGAGGTACACAGCCATGGCCACCCTGGCACAGTAACATCACCCACACATGGTCTTCCAGCACTACTGGGAGGGTGTACTGGGAATCTGTCAGGCTGGTGGGCTGTGTTTGGAGCAGCAGACTGCAGCCAGAGTAAAAACCCAAATACACAGGTTTGGGTCAGCCCCTTGCTCCTGCCTTCCCTGTCAGTGCTGCAGTGCTCCGTGGGCAACCATCTCAGCTGCAGCTGAAGCTGGAAAGAGCCAGAAGTTCCAGTTTCCTCTTGTGCTTGTAGGCTGAGGCAGCCCCGTCCACCAGTGCCTGATCTGCAGCTTCACTGGCTGATCCTCCTTCTTCTGAGCCTCTCCATGGCACTCCTTGGTGAATAAATCCCTCTGCTCCTTTCTCCATCCCACAGGGCCAGGCAGTGGTACAAGGGCCATTCCAGCAGGCTGGACTAATTATCTCCATTTGTACTATTATTTGTGGAATAATTATGTTTGTCATGGGGGTGCTTAGGGCCAGATCCCTGTGTCTGGTATTGTGCTTTCTGCTCCAGGCTTTGGCCAGAGTCCTAAGTTTTGCTTGGGGCACCCAGACCTCGCCCCGCAGCACTGCCCTCTCTGCCCTCTATACGGTCACAATTTCATGATTTTGCCTTCAGCAAAACAGGCCCAACTCCCCAGCATGCACAGTAACATGAGTAAGAGCTGAAACTCCTCCAGTGAACGTTTTGGGAACTTCCCAAGCTGGGTGATACTGGGCTTTGGCTGGTGTCCCACAGATGCACGCCCCACCACACCTACCCACCTGGTACTGCCAAAATGTCACCAGCACTGCTCAGTGCAGCACAGCAGTGCAGACTATTTAGGGCAGGGTAAAGCCAGTTCAGATATAAACATCAATCAAAATAAGTCAGCTTGTCCTTCAGCTGCTTTAAACCTGCCACCCCTGGCCTTTGAATGCCATTTTCACTTCTGCAGCCACTTTGCACAGCCTGGTTTTGCCCAGAGATACACCAAAAATCCTGCTCCCACTTTTGTGGGATTGGGGCCGGTCTCAGCAGACTTTTTGGGAGGTGTCTGCAGGCAAGAGAAGGACAAAAGCTTTATCTCAGCAGCTGCAGACATCCCTCATCGAGTCCCTCAGGTAAAGAACTGGTTAAAACTTCTCATCCCCATGCAACAGACTTAATGCTTGCAAGATTTTACACCAGTAAGTTAAATGAGAGAAATAAATGCTGGCAGAAATAGCAATTGAGAGGGGACTGTCTGTATTTCACACATCACAGGGCACCTCTTGTGCAGGAAGGAAAGGGTTTGTGATGCCTCACCACAATCCATCTCACTGCAGATGGGCCAGGTGCTGGCTGCGATACCTCCTTCCTCACAGAAGTCAAGCGTGGCTCCAGCTTGTGACAGCTCAGACTCACCAGCAGCTCTGTCCCCTGCCCACCAAGCGGGCAGCAACCAAATAACTGCAGGCTTGGGCTGCAGATGCTCCAGCACTAATGCCCCACTGCAGGAACCAAAGCCTCCCTCCTTTTCCCTTTCACCCTTCAGTGTGCCCCCAGAGGCAGTCACCCCCCATTGCTCTCTCATTTTATCTCCCGTGGAGGAGCTTGGATGTGGGGTTCCTTCTGTTCCTTCCCCTTGCCTGCACCTCCTGTTGGTTTCCCCCTGAGCAGTCATGCACGTTACTGTGGCCATCAAGGAGGAGATGATGCTGTAGAAGTCAGAACATAATCCCATGTACCTTTGAGCTTTGCAGATAAGCATTTTCATTCCACCTTGAAGGGGAAAACTCTGCCGGGATGTCCTAAATAAGGAGGTCTAGCTCACCTGAAAATAAATCTAAATCTCTTTAGTCATGGAAGAGCAAAATCCCTCCCTTCAATGGATTTGTTCCCCATGAGGAGCTGACAGTGCTCAAGGCACCACAAGAGCCCACAGTAGTGCAGGGCAGGTTGGCAGTGGCTGTGAGCTCCAGGGCTACGAGTCCCCCGGGGGCCACGGCCATGCAGGGAAGCTCAGCCTCATGTGATGGGCACCATGGAGGAATGGGCTGAGCTACTGCAGATTCCACAGTTAGCTCATGGGGGCTTCCCAAGCAGGTTGCTTGACTCACTAGCAGACCAGTCCCAAAAAAATGCTGTAACATGCGTGTCCATGGCACCCTCCTGTCCCTTGCTGCAGGTTCTCACTCCTTCCCCACCACACAGCTACAGTTTTCTCCACCAGCTTTCCCCACCAGCTCTCCATGGATAAGAATGCAAACCAGAAGACCCACATGAGAGCTGGGAAGGATGGGGATGAGCAGAGCTGTCTCCCAACTGGGATGAACATGCTCTATCAGGTGTTCAGGACCCAGGGAGCTGGCAGCAGCTCCTGGCCCATCACCCCTGCAGCAGCAGCACTCCAGGCAGTGCCAAGCGGATAGACTGAATCAGCACTGATTGGGAATGTAATTTCTTGTGAATCCAGTCCTCCCATCTATCCCTTCCCTGCAGTTTCTCGTGCTGCTTCAGGAACTCTTCCTCAGGCTATTTTTAGTACCTGGTTACATCACTGCCAGCTTCTGCTGCTTTGAAACAGGCAGTGGCTGCAAACATCCAGGCATCAGCAACCGTGAGCTGTAAGGCTGTAAGGATGGGAGCTTTATCACTCAGCCAGCAGACAACCAGGCTGCACGCACCAGCTGCTGGATGGAGGCTGGTTTGGGAGAGCAAACGCAGGGCATCTCAATCGTGTCCAACAGGGAGGAGGAGCACCCTGCTGCAAGAGCCTCCACTTCCCTTGGGACCGGTGGATGCTTTCTGACAGCACTGCCATTGCCTAGCTGTGCAATACCAAGCAAATTAATTAATTCCCTGTGCTTCTCCTCTTTCCAAAGAGAGAGTTTATGCTGACCTACTTCTTACAGAGAAATTTGCAAAGGGTTTCAATGCCCATGATGAGCAAGTGGCACCAAAAGCGCTAATTATGCCAGCTGTTCCCAGAACCCAGACCACTGCTGAGCCAAAACAAGAGCATCACGGCTCTGGAGCAAGTAAAAGAGAGAGCTGCTGCTGCAGGGAAGTCATGATTTCCAGCCTGGCAACTGGCTCGTGCTTTTGGGCAAGAGCAATTCACGTGCTGACCGGCCACGTGGAAGGGTGGCTCAGCTCGTAAGGTGGCACAAGCAGCAAAAGAGTGGCAAAGAGGAAGCTTCGCCCGGCACCTCTTTGCAAAGAGGACATGGGGGTCCCTGCAGCCACTGGGTGAACAGCTGTGGGCAGCTTGCCCAGGGCAAGCTATACAGGCCTGGGGCAGCAAGGAGACGTAGGGGATCTCCATCAAGCCCTCAGCATGCCAGAGAGGCTGCAAATGCCTGGCGTGCCTCCCCAGGCGTGCTGACGCTGTCACCGTGTGTACCAGCACCTCTGGGGCCCCGCAGGGGCTGCCTGAGCCACAACGAGTTTTAACCTCTCTCCTCCGCACCTCTCCATCTCAGAACTCCCCTGGTAGCCAGCTGCAGAAACTCGTGCCAGAGCCATTAGCAGAAATGAGGAAATAAGGGGATCCAAGCTCGCAGCACCCTTACCAAGGGGCATCCCGTCCCTAAAGCCACCCTCTCCCCTCTTCCTGCATCCCAGCTGGCCAAAATCCCTCTCCCAGAAGCATCTGGCCAGAACAAGGGCTGGAGCTCTTAAGGAGGAAATTCTGAGTTAAATTCCTTCCTCCCGAGTCATTCGCAGAAGGGAACAGCATGTTCTCCCAGCACAGAGATGACGTCTTGCTGGCCTCCTGCTGCTCTCCAGCTGCCTGTCACCATGGGGCTAAGGCTCTCCCAGTGAGGCAGCAGGAGGGGTTGGCTGATGGAGAAGGACTGGAGGGTGTGTATCATGGTGCCTTTGCCCGGGGAAGGGCTGGCAGGGGGTGCATTGTCAGCAGCGTGGGGCAAACACCTCACCAGAAAAGCTCAGCATCCCCCAAAGGGGAGAGGATATAGAAGAGAGAGAGTTCTCATCAGAGACTTGCAAAGATCCTCTCCATCTCCCAAGGGAAAAGGAGTAACAGGAGATTGCAGATTATGTGTGAGCCCAGCATAACGCAATTATCACAAATTCATAGAATAACAGAATATCCCTGAGGAAGGGACCCACAAGGATCATCGAGTCCAACTCCTGACCCTGCACAGGACAACTCCAGAAAGTCACACTGTGTGCCTGAGAGCATTGTCCTAACACTTTGTGATCCCGGGCAGCTTTGGTGCCATTACCACTTCTCTCGGGAGCCTGTTCCAGTGCCCAACCACCCTCTAGGTGAAGAACCTTTTCCTAATATCCAGCCCAAACCTCTCCTGACACATTTCCATGCCACTCCCTTGGGTTCTGTCACTGGTCATCTTAGAGAAGAGATCAGTGCCTGCCCTTCTGCTTCCCCTCGAGAAGAAGCTGTAGATCACAATGAAGTCCCCCCAGTATCCTCTTCAGTTATTAGGGAGGGCTCAATTATCAAACCCAGAATTAAGCAGAAGAACTGAAGCCTCATCCAGTGCAAACAGCCACAGCCATATCAAGGCTGTGAGCCCCATCCCAATTCATACCAAATTCCTCTGCAGGAATACTGAAATGGTTAAAGCAACCCAAGGAAGCTGTTAGTTCTGTATTTACATTGAGCTGCTTAAAAAGTAAACACGGCGTAAGGGCGTGCAGGCTTGCCAGCAGCTGTCACTGACCTCAAAATCAAAGATGTTGTGGGCTGATCCAAAGTAGGGCAGGCTTCATAAGCTGAGTGAGCGCAGCAGCCGTGCTGGAGATGGGAGGAACGTGACCTGTGTCTGGCATGGAGCAGGGCAGCCGCCCCCCTTCCTCAGCCAATCTGTCAGACGGGTCATGGAGATGATGAAGTTATCTGAAAACAATATTCCTGATGATTTTCTCTGTCTCTCATCTCAGAGATGAGGCAAATGCTGCCCTGATCTGGGCAATCTGTGGAGGGATTATTAAACCAAACTGTATCTGGGGCAAGGTTAATGAAAGAGCCTGCAAAATCCTCCCGGCTGCTGTGTTTTGGTTCCCTCATTGCAAGCGCCTTGGCTCTGTGCCGGTGGGGAGGCACAAGGCTGGCAGCGTGCACACGTGCCAGGGAGCTGAAGGGGCTGGCCCTGGCTTTCTCATCCTTGGGAAGTTGACAAAAGGCTCACTTCACGCTTGCTTGTGAAGCCCGTGGCACACCTCTGCTGACAACTGGCAGGGATTGTTGTCACCTGTTATCACAGTCACCCCACAGGGACACAGTCTGTGTGGCTCAGCCAGGGCTGCAGCCCTCTCGGAGCAGCTCCAGTCCTGCTTTCCCTATCCCCAGGCTTTTGGATCACAGCTTGAGCCATCCTGCCATGGTCAGTGCCACAGAAGCAATCCACAGCCAGTCAACATCACAGAAGAGCACCTGTGTCACATGCAGGTACCCATCCAGGAGAGTTTTCTTTACTCCCCTGCAGAGTCTTAAATCCTACATCTCTACTTGGGCAGCTTCAAGGCAGCCTCACTCCCATGGGCTGCCCTGGGGAGGATGGGGAAACATGCTCAGGCTCTTCCCCATCCTTATTTTAGGTGAACAGAGTTCTTCAAAGTGTGAATTTGTGGTTCTTCATTTTCCTGCCTTTCTTATCACTGAGGGCTTTGGAAAGGGAGAAGTGGGGACATCACAACGTGAGCTCACACATCCCCGCCCTAACAGACTCCTTATCACTGGAGCAGTTTCCAGCATCCCAGTTAAAACCAGTAAGTCTGTGACCATCACTGCAATTCAAAACTTGGAACAATGGCACAGCAGTCATAAGAGCAATAAGGTTTTCTGCTTCTACCAGCTTGAGGCTGCCCAGATCCTGCTGCCTAAATCTGCCGGGAAACCCAGGCTCTCCGGTCCCAGCCACTTCCCCAGGGCTCTCACCAGGGTGCTTCCCTTCCATGCCAGCACCTTAATAAATACTGGTTGTTCCCATCAAATTTCTCTCACACTGGCTGCTGACGCCAGCCCTGCTGGCAAGTGATCAATCCCCTATTCACTGAGTCATGCAAATTCATCAAAAATAACCCCAGATCCATAGAGACAGGCTCCTCAAAGTGTCGTAGGAGGTTCAAGGCAGAGCTTCAGTGGTGGCCCATGGCCTGGAGATGCAGCCCCATGCTTGGTTTATCAGCCATCTGCCCTCATCCTGCATGGCAGGTCCATGAGGAGCTACTGCAGTTGAGATAAGCAGAGCCCATACCCCATCTTTTGTCTCTTCAACATCCTCCCTTCAATAAGGCAAAATTATCTGTTTACTTAAGAGCAAGGGTACTTAACCACCCAAATGATGACCAAGGAATGTGAGAGTCACAATAGTCCCTATTATGGAATAGATCCACTAAATGGAGGTCATTGTTCTTCCTGGCCTTAAAAACCTGGCAGCACATCCTGGAACCTTCACCCACTGTGACTGGCATCAAAAACCCACAAGGAACTGGTATCTTTCAAGGGCAGAACTGGGAAACAAGGCCAGCTGGTCCACGCTCTCCGTGGCAGGACTGGAGCAGGGCAAAGCCACCAGCTTGCCAACATTTCTGTTCAGCATAGGAATCGGTGCTCAGGGTTTCCCAACCCGGAAGATCACAGTGCTAATTTGAATGCTGTAAATATTTGACTTGTATCTGCGATTTAACCTCGCCTGCCTGCAGCTGAGAGTAATTTCTCAGTAAATAGCGGACTTCACTGTGCCTCGGGCTGGGAACTGCATCACCAGCCCCCAAACTCTGCAGAGACTGCTACCAAGCAGACATCCCTGGCACCACAGTGCTCACTGTCAAGGTCAGCTCAATCCCTGCCATCACTTTCAATGTCCTTAACTTCCCAGGTGTGGATTTGTATGGAGGACAAGGAGGCCAAAGGCCCCATTGTCTCTGCTGACTCTGCCATCCTGTCAGAGCTGCGGGCTCTGCTCATCCTGCTCCCCACCTCGCAGCCATGCTGAGGATATTTATGTCACTGGGCCACACTTGTGAGATGCTGGTGGTGTCATTGAGCTGCATTTGGCGGACACAGCAGCCACCTGTGTTTACCCATTCCCGTCTCGTGCTGGCACGTACGTGATTACAGCTTTCGGTTTGAGCCGCCCATCTGTTTATATCAAACGCCTTTGAGCAATGTGCTCACGCTTCCTGGGAGTGTTGCTGTGCCAGGCCAGCCAGCCTGGCACCTCCTCATCAGAGATGGCTGCAGGGTGACTCGGTGCACCTACACAGCAAAAAAAGCTCCTATGATGGTCTTCCTGCCATCCATGACACACTTACAGGGCTCTGAAGTCACACTCGGGAAATGTGCTGGATTCTGCTAACACGCAACTGAAGCATGGGGCACCAAGTGACTGCATTGTCACTGTCCACAGGGACAGGGATCTGCCATGCTGCCTGACTGCTCACAGCTACTGTGGAGCAAGGGCACAGCCTGGACGGTTCTGCTCTGCAGTTCCAGGACAGGGGGATCCCAGCAGCGGGGCCTGGCACACAGCAGCGGGATTTTGGAGTCAGCACTTGGAAGACAGAAGAGATGTGGTTGAGCAGCAGAAAGGGATGCTGTGATGAGATTTGGTCAGAGGCACCCTCAGAGCTATTGCCATCAAAACTAAAGGGAGGAGACAGCCCCAGACAAGCCCACCCGCCCACTCCCATTCCCAGAGCCATAACAAAATGTTACACAACCATGCCAGGAGGCTCTCTGCTGACGTCACGCCTGGGCAAGAAATGGTGAGAGCTGGGCACATGTAATCAGGAGCAAGCCCTATTTATAGCACCATATAATAAGCTACATCTGAGAGAGAAGATGTAAGGGAAGATGAGTCAACAGGGTAAACAGGAATGAACTTTCCTCCTAGCGGGGCAGTCAGTTAATGTAATGAGAGACATTACTGGGAGAGCTCTCCCCAGCAGCATTACTTCCAGTGGATAAAGGCTGACAGCCACATCCTGCTCAGGACACATCCAGCTCCCACAGAGGCAGCCCTCGATGCACCCCTGGGGAGAGAGGCAGGGGCTGGGCAGACCCAGCTATTGAGTTATGGTTCTTTAGCTTCATCCTGCTCATCAGGTCCTGACTTCCTCCTTGCTGGAGGTGGGGAGAAGCTGGGGGCTTCAGCTCCCCCTGAGTAGCCCTGCCTTGTACACCCATGCCATTTGCAATGCTCCTGTGGGGATTCTGTGTCCCCATCCAGCCTTAGAAGAGCTCACACAAGGAGAAGGCACATCTCCGGAGGACCACCTCTCAGGAAAGGGGATGTCTGCCCCTAATGCAGCATAACCAAGGTTAGCTCCATAGAAAAGCAATCCTGAACTTGGCCCATGAACCAGCCGTGTGCTCCAGTGAAGCAAGGGTTAGCCATTGGTAAGGGTCTCCTTGGACACAGCCCTGGGGACCACTAGGTCCCCTCCCCAGCTCAGCAAGCAGCCCCTGCCCAGCCCAGTCACTCATGCAGTCAGAAGCTCACACGATGCTATTTTTAGCCTACTCACTCAGCCTTTCATTCTAAAGCCACCCATGAGAAACATTTCCATTTTATCATGAAAACAACTCTGCTGCAAAAATAAATTATGAGGACATCAAAGTGCTAAAATAAAAGGGGAAAAGAAAGGCCTCCTTACCCCAGGGAGCAAGGGGAGCAGAGGGGTGGCTCTGCTTCTTCCCAGCAGGATGGACACAAAGCAATCTCCTGAAGTTCTTTCAGAACAAAATAACAGTGTAGCAAATGAGAAAAGCACATTAAAATGAGAGAGCTTCAGGGTGAGTGGATTCACTGGCAGCGATGCAGTGAGCCCTCACAGGGCAGATGGATCTCCTCCATCCAGGCTGGGGTGGCTATGCATGGATTTCACCAAATTGCATCCCAGGGTAAAGTCTGGCTGCACATCACTGTGGTGGTGAGGGAAGAATGCTACACAATCAATATGATTGATAAAGCAAACTTCGATTTATTCCCGAATAGCGCAGCCTTTTATACACACTAAGTACAATGGGTACAGTGTGATTAACAATAATGCCTTGTGCACAGTATCTGCATTGTGTCCTTGATGTATCTTTCTGTGTTCTTGCTGTATCTTTCTTCAGGGTTCCTCCTTGTCCCATAGCCTTTGCCAAGAATTCAGTGATCTTGCCAGTTCAACTATTCTGTTCCTTTTTTTAGCACGGTACAGCACAATTGTCTGTGCCTGCCTGCACGTTTGCAATATGGAGTGCGGCCTGCTCTGCTTAGCACAGAGATTGTCTGTAATGTCAAGCCATTCTCCAACACATCATCCCTGCTCTGGGTCCCCAAGAGTTAATGAGCACCAGCCTTTGGCTCCTTGCACCTTTCCAGGACATGTGGAAACTGCTCTAGTTAATGCCAGTACTTTTGCTAACCCATGGCATTGGGACTGCAATGTTTGTGGGCTGTAAAAATAGCTGTAGGCGTGCTGGGATCAGGGAGGGGTTGCAGCCAGCACTGCCATCCTGCTGCCCTGCCAACCAACAGCATGTGCCACCTCCCTCACCTGGCAAAAATGGGAACACCCCGAGCATGAGGTGATGCTGGGGTCACCCCAACCTCTGCACAGTCCCCCATGCCTTGAACTGGAATGCTGGGGAATGTCCTGCAGACCCTCTGTTCTTTCCCCATCCACAAGACCCCAAGGAGCAGCTTCTGCACCACAAACCATGCATGCCAGTGCCAGGCCCCAGCTCCTGCCTCGGCCATGCACAGGGCAGGCAACAGAGATGCTCTTCTGCCCTCACAGCAGCCAGAGGCAGCACAGCCCTTAAATGAGGGCAGGGGACGAGCCAAGAGCCTGACATCCATTTGACACCAGAGTGGGTGAAATCCAAACCTCAACCCACAGTGTCCATTACCTTATTAATGGCTTATAACATGCCTGAGGAAAGAAACCTTTCCCAGCCCAGTGGCAAGGGCTCTTGCAGGGGAGAGGAGGCAACTGCCCATGTCCCCGCACCACTATTCTCTTGTGCACACAGCTGGGCAGGAGCAAGTTCTGGGTTCAACTGTGCTGGTTTCAGCAATTCAAAGCCTTCAGCCCTCTGCAGAAACCACAGGGGAAGAAATCCCTAGAGGAGCAAGGCCCAGTGCCTTGGCCCCCAGGACATCTACCACCACCCTCACAGCACCCAGGGCACAGCAGGGAGAGGGAACAGACAAAATTGGCTGTCAACTGCCAATGTTCTGGGGAGAAACCACAGAGAGGTCACCCCCCTGGGCTGGTGACGCACAGAGCAAAACCCAAACCCTCTGTCCCAGCACACTCACGACTCCTCCCGGCGTGGGGTCCTGCATGCCCCGAGCTAAACAGGCTAAGCAGGGACCATTTAATTGTGGTTTATGAGACATCCCACTGTGCTGATGCAGTGGGAGGCAACGGTGTCCCACACAGGCTCGTGATCCCAACAGATGTGACGTCACCTCCCCACTGTGCAGCTCAGTGAGGACCAGGCTGTGCTTGCTTCTCTCAGGGAGACTTGAGTCAAACGTGTAATGATTTTCCAAGAAAAAGCCCTGCACTGCTCCCCCTCCACAGCCATCTGATGCTGGAGCCAGCCAATGGCTTCCCAAAGGAACTCACCTTCTCCAGGGTCCTCTGTCCTGGGCAGCCAGATAGGGCCGAGTCACTTATTTTTGGAAAATATTGCAAATTTACCTGGATGGGAAGGGAATGCTGAATTACCCTGGCTCCCTCCTTCCTTCTCTCCCTCTATGCATCAGGGCTGGCACCTCTCAACTCCCTGCTCCTGTTAGCAATTAACTGTACTTGGTGGAAGGTCATTCCTCAGTCCAATTTTTCAAAGAAGTGCCCTTAGGGGAAAATGCCCATGTGTCATATTACTAACAATGACATCAGCCTATATTCACTCCAGAGGAGCAGGCTGGGGTGACACAGGCATGGGCAGCCATCAGAGCAGCCTATGTGGTTCAGCCTTGACAAACGTCTGTCTATGATGAGACTGGTGAGGCGCTGCTGCAGCTTGGCTGGTGCGTCTGCACAGCTCTCCTGGAGCCCTCTGCTGTGGGACTGTGCCAAAGAGAAACTGAGAAACTGCCTTGGTTTTACTCTTCTTGCACAAAACAGATTTGCTATCTGGTTATCTTAAGAAGCTGGCATGGCCAGATGTACGTGTGCTTTCTTTGGAGTACTGACCTGTGCCAGCTGCCCCCAGAGCCATCCAGCCCTGTCATTAGCAGAGGTGCAGATCTGGGGGTTGTGGGTAGCTCTGTTTGCTTTGGGTGTTGCACATGCTCCTGTATTCCTTGGTATCTGCTCCTGCAGCTCCAGCTGGACGCTTACGGGCACAGCTCAACCAGCTACCCCTGCGGCTCTGACCTCCTCGGTGCCACATTCCCCTTTGCTCCAATTTCAGATTATTTCAGACTATACTGGCTAAAAATATAGACAAGCAATTAATCCCTTTCTGCAAGGTGGGACATTCCCCCCTCTGCAGAAAACAGGTGAGGATGTGAAGCCGAACCATGCCAATGTAAAAAATCCTGAGCAAGTAAGGTCTGACTGACGGGTCCTGACTGTCAAGGTAGCACATTTCTGCTGGTAAATACAGGGCTGAAGTTCATCCCTTCCCAAGATATGTCCTCTGTAGCTCAAAATCCTTTCACCAGCTGGACCCCTGTCCCTGCACAGCCAAGGCTCAGCTCCACCATTAACTCAGAAACAGCAGTTTCTAGTGCTTTATGACATCATGGGGCTTCCGTGGCCCTTGGTGCTGGTACCCTGGTGCCCCACCATGCAAAGTTATTTCATCCTGCTGACAGTCGTGTTATTAAGTGCTGACCTCAGATGCAAAATTTTAGTTGCTTTTGACCACAGGAAAGCTGCAACAGGGCTGGAGCTGAGCGAGATCGAGCACCATCCCTAATGGAGAATGTCCCAGCAGCCACATAGAAGCAGCCCCAGAAAACCTGCTGGCTGGTCCCCCATCCCTGTCCTGCCCCAGCAGGCTCGATTGGGTCCCATCCTCTTCAACACACTGCAGGGGCTTCTGTCAGTGTTTTACAGCACCGGGGAGTCCCTCAGCTCGTGCTAGAGTTGACACTGGGGGCATTTCCCAGGTCCCCCTCAGAGCATACAGAAACTTGCTGGAGCAGGTTTGCAGCCCAGGACAGCCCGTGCTGTTCCCGCAGCAGGTACGGATGTCGCACTCCTCCCCGCTGCCCAAACAAACACCTCGCCGCGCTCATTAAAGCGGCTGCTTTTCATATCCGGCTCCCTGCGCTCACACCGCCGTGGGCGGGTGCCAGCGGCACGGTGACACACCGGAGGCCTCTCAGTAGCCTTGTGGTGACGCTCAGCATCAAGCGGAGGTGGCACTTTCTGCCACCTCACCTGGCAGCACGGGGAGCTGGAGCCACCTCCGCTGCACCCCGGCAGCACTGCCCAGCTCAGGGCTCCCCTGCCTGCCGGGGGCACACAAAGGACCTGCAGCAGAAACACAGTTGAAGGGGATGTCCTGCAGCCACAGCACCTGGACCCCTCCCCACAGCATGTCTGCTGCCAGGCCAGGGGTACCACCACCCCACATCCTCCTGCAGCCTTTGCAAGGAGGTCCCCAAGGTGTGCCGATCCCCAGGTTACCGCTGTCGAGGGTGGTGACGCGTTACCAGTGCCAACATCCATGCTGGGGACAACAACAGCCGTTTAGGGTATCACGACAGACAGAGTGGTGGGAGGTGACATTTCACTTCCTGAGTTCTGGCCACACACATCACTTTCGGGGGATCTGTGTGGCTCCCTGCACGGCCCATGTGGGTCCCCAGCTTCAGTCCCGAGCACAGTGGGCAGACACACGGACATATAAATCCCTGTATAGCACACAAGCAGATCCCCTCCCGGGCAAGCACCCCAGCCTGCCCATCCAGGATGCAGGTTGGACCTGGCTGCTGGCGCAGGGTTCAGCATGGAGTGAGGTTATCCTTTATTGCACAATGTTGGAGCACAGCGAGTTTCCTCCCTCCTGCTGCCCTGGATTTCACCCCTCCCTCCCAGGCCTGCCCCAGCTCCAGCTCACTGGCGTCCCCAGCTCTATTTTAGCGCACGAGACCAGTTGTTTCCCTGTCAGACGTTCATATTTTTATTTAACTCCCTTTCAGCTTCCCAAATTAGCACGGACAGGCTCCTGCACTGTTTGCCTTGGAAGAAGATGCATTGCCACAAATTATTTTTGATTCAAGTAAACAAAACCTCTCCTCTCTTTTTTTAACCCCTCCTCTTTGATGTTGGTGGCTAATTTCAGTGCCCAGAGAAGCGAGCACAAGGGCACTGGCCCTGGACCCAGCACGAGGCACCGGGGACACCGTGGGCTCCCTGCCCTGCCACTTCTGCAAAGCCAGCAAAGGCCCAGCCCTGCTGCAAAGGGCTGCTTGTGCCCCTGAGCCCCAAAACAGCCCCAAGCTGTAGTATCACTCCAACAGCAGCACCTACAGCTCTGGTTTTCAAACCTACTGGCCAGTGGCACAGCAGCTGGTGCAGTACCAGCCTGCTCTATCCCTCCGTCCCTGCTGCTGCATGTGCCAGTGGGGATCACGGCATCATTTCCCTCACCCAGCATGCCACTGCAGGCGTTTCCCAATCGGGAGCAGCTGGGGAGAGAGACAGGCGGGCAGACATGGCTGCCACTGCCACCAGGCATCACCCAGCCAGGCCAGGGGAAACCACACCTTGGAGCTGGTGTGAAATGTGCCAGCTTGACATTGCTGCCCGGTGAAGGGTATGAGGACAGGTGGCCATGCTGTGAGGGGACATCACCCCTTCCCAGCAGGTACATGCAGTTGCAAAAGCAGGGATTTGTCCCGGTTTGGCTGTTCCAATTGGCTAAGACAAGAGATTACCCAGTGTAACAATTTCTTCCTAACCTGGAGGGAACAGCACAGGTTCCTATTCCAAATCCTCAGTTAGTTGCTCACCCTCTTCACTGACCCACCCAGCCCTACCCTGTTCCTGTCAGACAGTTTCTTTTGCTGCCTCCATCCCACAGATCCTCTGCCTTTGCAGCTGGGAGAACGCACAACTCCTTGGGGATGGGGAAGGTTGGCACAGGGGAGCGGCAAAATCTGGGGTGTAGGTATTAAATTATAGGGTGCCAGGAGCCCCCCCTTGGCAACCATGGAGCACCACAGGGGCCGCAGCAAGCCCTGGATGGCACAGCATGTCACAGCACATCAGTGTGGGTGAGACCATGGATGGGATGAGGCCGGGTAGGACCCCCACAGCAGCCCCTTGGGGCCAGGCCCTGCAGCTATAACGGTGCCAGGGGGTTTTCGGGTAACATGTTGGGCCAGGCCCCATGTTAGAGAGGGTGCATGGGGTAGTGTTTATCCAGCTGTTTCTGGGAGCTGTTTTGCAATGGGACAGAGCCTCTGCACCCATTGGCTTGCAGCTACCTTGAGGGCACAGCCCTTCCCAGCACAGCCAGCACAGTGGGGCCAAAGCAGCAGCTTTGCAGCCTGGTGCAGAGACCCCCCTTGCCGTGGGGTCAGCCCCTGACAGGGGACAGTGACCCCACCGTGCTCCACACCCTGCAACTCACCTCGATATATGCATGGCTATTTATAGCTGGGACTGGTGTTGATTTGGATCAAGCGGAAGATAACAAGGTTATTTTTAGGTTTATCTCTCAGCTCGTGAAGGGAAATAGGCTTTGCTGGCTCAGACAGGCGCTGCTCAACCTGTTGAGGCACAGCCAGGTTCTGGGACAAGTGACCCCAATGGCGGGGTTGGAGAAGGGACACACTCCGGATGCACTGAGGGCACAGAGGATGCAGTAGAAGAGGCCTTCATGCACTGGCCTCTACCGTGCCATCCTGCCTGCCACCTTCATCGAGGGAGCAGCAGCACAGGGACCCCACAGCTCCAGAATCTCAGGTCTCGAAAAAAACAGAGCCCACCATGTCTGTGCCCCTCAAGCCCCTCCATCCCTCCTGACAGGGCGGGCAGGTGCCCAACGGGATCCTGTCCCTCCTGGCACGGCCGTGCCCTCACTGGGATGGGACGCTGGTGCTGCCCGTACTCCTGGGAAGGCGGTTTCAAACCAAGAGCTCCAGCTTGGCAACATCCAACTACCAAAACAGTTCCTTTAATTACAGAGTCCTGACGCTGGGCTAAAAATATCAAAAATACTAACTCACCCCGTAAGGCACCACAAAAGGAGGGAGCCACCACAAAAACCAAAGCAACAGCAAGGGAGGCTTTTCCCATTGGGAAAGCTCATGGAGTTACCATGTTCTCCTCTAAAATGCTCCAGTGAAACCACAACTTTGGAGGGGGGGGGGCGGGGAAGACAGCTTCTCCATGGTTGCATATCCCCTTTGCTTCAGCTCCCTGCATGAACCCTGGGGGCACAGGGTCCCAGCAGGACAGGGTCTGTGAGAAGCGAGAGGATGCCCCAGGTCAGGCCAGACTCATCCCACAGGGTGCCAGTGCCTGTAATGCCATAATAGCTTATATTTGCTTTTAGGTTTTATATTTCTTTTCAGATTATGCAGAGGTGATGATGTGACTGGGTTTGGCCACATCAAAAATAATTTCAGCACCAACTGCCTCAGGTGGTGACTTGTCTCGTAAGCTGCCAGCCCTACAGCTGAGACAGGGTAAAGCAGCGGGCAGTTGCAAATAAAGTTTCAAAAAGGCAATTTCTGGGCAATTGTAACACCACATGGTGCCAGTCAGCCCAGCCTATGACAACAGGATTGCTTTGCAAGTGCTTGGAGAGGTTTAATGGCCAAAATTTGGTCATGCTGAAGGCACACTGGCAGGGCTGCAGTGGGATGGGTGTCTGGCACCAGGTCTTGGGTGTCCTCAGCTCTGGCATGGGACCTGGAGTTACTTTGGGGCACATTTCTGAAGGACATGGGGATCATTAAGGATGGGAGGTAGTGCAGAGCCTCGAAATGGGGAACCAGTTCCTGCTGGTGACAAAGCTGGAGGAGTCGCTCCTGCTGCAGTAATGGTCCCAGGAGACTGATCCCCACCCCTGATGACTAAATCTTACACAAACTGCTCCTAAAAGAATTTCCCTAAAAGAACTCTGGGAACCTCATTGCTGCTGGTATCTGGGAAGGAAACAGGGAGGCCCTGCTCTCACTACCCACCAACCTTTGTCCCTCCACAAAGGAAAGGGGGCAGGACGTCAGCTGTCCTCAGCACAGGGAGAGGTGTGAGGATGGTGGGAGCAAGCTTTGACCAGAAGCATGCTGCAGAGGAACACCAGTGTCACATCCCATCCCTGCAGCCTGGGACGCAAGGGCACATCCCAGGAGAGATCCTGGTTGTGGTTCAGCTTTTGATTTATGGCAGCTCTTATCAAGAAAGCTTGCTGTGCTCTTTGTAAGGGGGAAAACACAGGACTGTACAAAGGTTTCTGCCACTCTTTCAGTCCCTCCCAGCACCACCATTGAGAGGCTGGCACTTCCCAGGGCTACTCTCACACTCATCTCCCTGAGGATTTGTGCTCCCCAGAGCAGTGCGATGTTCCCATCCCAGGAGCTGGCTGATGCCACTGCAGTAGTTTGCTCCCTTTCCTGGGGATCCCTCAGTTTCCTGAAGCACCATGAATAACTCCAGCTGAACCCACTGGCACAGGCAATAACCTTCCCAGGTGCAGGAGCAACTCTCAGCCCCAGTGCTGACACACAGAGTTTTCAATACATGGTCCCATCTGTGCAGCCCTGAGCAGGCAGGAGGGTGGTGCCTGGGCTCGCTGCCTGCCAGCCCTTGGTGGCCTTTCGCACACCAGCCTCCCTTGGTCAGCAGGACAAGATATTGGGCTCCCTGCTTCCCTGCCTGGCACGAGATTGCACCCGGGAGATCTGGAACTGACCCCAAGCTGATCTTTGGCAGGCGTCTCGCTCCCTCAATTAAAGGCAAACCGAGAGGGAGCAGTGTCCCAGGGCCGTGGTGAAGTCAAGTGACAAGTGTTTGGTTTGTGGCATGCCCAGCATGAGGGCACGGTCACCTGGCTCCTGGGGACTGTGGGGATGACCTAAATAACAGCCTGAAAAAGCTGAGGGACTTTTTGCAGGCAGCTACTCACTGCCTCATCTGATCCACCATTCCCAGCCCAACCTCTCAGGAGCTGGCTGCCTTTCACTGGTGGGCCACTGGCATGGTGGGAAGGGCTGGAGGCAGTGGGAGGAGACCACTCTTCCCTGTGGCACTCACCCAAAAGCAAGAGGCCAAGGAGAGCACCTGCCCCATCTCACAGCCCCTCAGTGCCAGCCACACACGGGTCACTCTCAGCAGCTGGTGATGCCACCAGCTCTTGGTGCCCAGCACATGGAGATGGGGAGAGGGTTGCCCTCTGCCCCGCTGGTGACAGAGCAGCCCAGCCCAGGGACAGCGTATGTGCCAATGGCACCATGAGCATGTGGGCTTCATCCCTCATGGGCCAGGATGCCAGGCTCCTGCCAGTGTTAGCAGCCTCTCCAGGAGTTGTTTTTCCAAATGCTGCCCATGCCCTGATGCCCTCTGAACCATGGACAGCGTGTCAGCCACACACCTCTTGCTCTGGGCCCTCGGGTCTTGCAACTTTTCCCTGCCTTTCACCCTACACACCACAAATAGCTTCACCTCAGGAAGCTCGATGCCCACACCCTGCATCCCTGTGCCTGCTCTGGGAACCACAAGCACAAACACAGTGAGATCAGGGGTACACACAGACAAAATCTGAAATCCAGTAAATATGGGTCTTGCTAGAAAGATGCTGGTTAGAGCACATGGTGCTATGCCTTACTCCTGTCCCCAGCTGCACCCCAGGACCAACGAGGAGAGGACTAAACTGGAAGTGGGGAGTAGGGAAGTGGCATTTGGCAGGTTTCAGAGCAGGGAGGAGCTCACATCTCAGTCCTGTCTGGCCAGGAGCCTGAAGCCCCATGGGCAGGGCTCACATGGGGCTCTACACAAGTGGGATGAGCTCAGCTGTCCCTTGCCCCCAGCACAAGGTCTGGAGCAGGGGTGTTGGTGCCCAAGGCCCTGTGTGTGTAGGGGATGGATGAGTGGGTTCATACCCTGGGCTGAACTATTACATAAGAGCAGAAACATGTGCGGGCTGCCAGGCAAAACTGTACATAATGTTTGTGCCAGAATCCCAGCTCCAGAGCCAGTGGGACCAGGGAGTCGTGCTCAGGGGAAGCCAGGGCTGGGCAGGTGAAGGCAGCTGGGGTGGGCACAAGGAGCTCCTGGGGCAGGACACAGCCCTTGAGGGCAGGCTAGGTAAGGTTCGTGCCCCCTCTCAGCCTGTACTATTTAAATTCCTTGCTTATGAAAGCAAGACCCAAAACAAGCAAATAAATATTAACTGAAAACACAAAAGCCCTGACAAATCTCCCAAAAATTCCCTACGTGGGCTGTGAAACAGTTGCACAACAGGAAGAAGCTGTTGATCCCATTTCTGTGTGCTGGCGCCGCACTGGCCTCCACCCAGAGCTGCTGCTCGGGCTTCACAGCTAAACCAAAGTCAGGCACTGAGACGGAGAACACCGCCAGGTAGCCTGTGGCCAGGTGTGTCTCCCACTAACTGAATCCAGGTCGGTAGCTCTTCAGCACTGCAGGGAAAATTGCAGGAGCCCTCCTGGCCACAGTGCTCTGGTTGCTCGGATGGGAACTGCCGGCAGGGGAGCGGGTTCTGGAGAGAGATGCAGAGAGGAGAGGAGAATGCTGCATGGGCTCTCCTGAGCTGTGTGGGATGGGAGGCCTGACATCATTTCTCCAGGGATAAAGATACATAGATACATCGCCCCCACCTCCTCCAGCCCCCCTAGAATGGGATGCATGAACTGACACTACTCCCAGCAGTGGTGGCCTGGCCCAGCACCACCTAGTTTTCTCCTTTCACATCCCTCACATCAACCCTCCCTGAGCTAGAACCCAAAACCAACATTTGTGAGCTGGTGACAGCATCCCCAGGAGCACAGAGGAGTTTGCTTGCAGGCCAAATTGAGGCTCTTGCAAAACAGGTTAATTATTTAACTACTTGCAGGGGTGACTTGCCCTTAAACTTCAAAGTCTGGACATCTTATGGAAGGAGAGAATTTGACCCTGAGAGCACCCAGTTCCAAGCATGAGACAGGAATGGTGGGCTTTGCCCTTGGATGGGTGACACAAGGCTTGGGGCCGTATGCAGGACTCAGCTCCCACAGAGGCAGACAGACCCTGCCCAGACATCAGCCCCAAGCAACGAGCTGGACCCCATCCGGGTGCGGTTTGGAGCAGGGGGTGCAGCATTAGGGCTCTCTGCTCCCCTCAGAGTGCAGCAGCAGCTCCCCGTGCTGGTCCCTTGCTGCCACCTGGTGCCACCTCGCCACAAGTGCTGGGGAGCCGGGGTCTTGGAATTTAGGATGCCACAGGTGTCGAGGAGGGGGACCCCATGGGCACCTGTGAGGTCCCCATTCTCAACACCCATGGTCCCAAGCAGCCCCACGTCCTCCAGCCTTCACCTGGATCTGCAAACAAGCCAGTGATCTCTCCTGCCTACGGGGTCAAAGGCAGGACTCCAAATATTTCCCAACCTCATGGACACCACGGGTTATTTACGCTAAGGCAAATATGTTCCAGGCATTGGATCTTGTCCCCATGGCATCCCCGAACAGCTTGGGAACGGAAATACAGAGCACCTAGAAACAGTCAGGACGGCCAATAACAGGAATTATTCATGTTACTCCAAATCAATTTTCTTTTGCAGTAGGGCAACAGGCCCCTGAAGCAGAGAGAGCAGCATGGACTGTATTTCTTTAGTAGGGTTTTTGCTAAGCAAGACTCTGTCATTCGCACTGGAAAAATAAAGAAACTCAAGATTCACTCAACCTGCAAGATGGCTGCAAAACATGCAGCAAAATTCTTTTCATTAGTTATCCGTGGTTCCCTGTGGAAGTGGGAGGAGGCAGTGGGAGATCCTCCACAGCTCCATCAGTGGCTCAGTCATTGAGCTGGAGGCCAGGGTACTTAACTAACACACAGCTGAGACTGCCCCGAGGGGATGCTGGAGGGCTGGGGTAGGATACAGATGATCTTGGCAAATAGACAAAAAAAGGGGTGGGCAAAGAAGGATATAGTTTTGGAAAGACTTATGCAGGATTCTGCTTCCAGGTATAAATAACCAGTGTGCAATAGCTGCTGGGATCAAGGTTACAGGAAAGGGTGACTCATGGGCTGAGCCACCTCATTTGGGGTGGGGGGTGGTGGAGGGGTTGTTATTGTTACTGTGTATTTATTTTAAACCAACCTGACTGGGATGTTTGCTCTTAAAACACTGTTGCAAGATACCCACTGTGTGAAGCCAGCAAAGTGTAAGCCCAGATCTTGTGCCCAGCTGCCTTCATTATCCCTCCAGGTACAGGAGCAGCTGGCAGAGCCTGCAGGATTTTATTCTGGACACAGGAGGTCTGTGAACACGTAAGAGGGAGCTTCAGGGAGCTGTGAACACTCTGACAGCATCCGATGGGAATAGGAGAAAAATTAAGCTTGAATTTCAGCAGAGTTTCAGGCTATTCATTAGGATGCCCTCTGAGCCCATCAGCTCCTGGGGAGCTCTGGTGGGGTGTCCAAGACCAGTGGGAACATTCAGGGCTCATGCAGGAGATGGTCTAGGGATGGCCTGGATGGTCTCTCAAGATTTCTCTACATTACTACTATCCCATGAAATGGCTGCAGAGCAGCATAGGCTGCTCCTTCAGCGCACAGACAGACACTGACCGGGTACTTGAGCTCTCCTGGGCAATCCCAGTGCTTGGGTGGCGAAGGCAGAGGCCATGGCAGACCTGAGTGAAGCCTCCCCTGCAGCTCAGTGTGTCTGTCCCTTGAGAGGGCTTTGCGTTATCCAGCCAGGAATGCAGGTCACCCGCACGGAGGTGATCCAGAGCCCGGGCCAAGGGAACGCTCTGCAAACCCACGGGGAAGCACAAATCCCAGCGCTGTTACCAGAAACCTGCCCACTCACCCAGTGCTCCTGTCCAGCTTTCCCAGAACACAGCAAAACAAATAAAATCAATAGAGCAGCACACGAGGGCTGTGTGTGGGTCCTGCTCTCCAGAGCCAATCGCAGGTTTCTGGGAAAGAGTGGGATTCTGAGAGGGGGAAGGCGGCACTGCCTGCTGTGTGCTGGCAACCGCCGGAGCCCTTCTCAGAGCACCCTGCTCACGGCTATTTGCTGGGCACAAAAAAGTGAAAATGAAAAGAAAAATAAAAAGGACCAAAAAAAAGGCAGTGACCCTGTCGAGATGCCACTTCAACCTGTCGGCTGAAATAAAATGTCACACCAAGTGAAATTTTATTTCAGCTAACAGGCACACACCAAGTGCCTGGAGCAGCTGCCACCGGCTCTGTCCCACCACAGACCTGGATGCTCAGCAGCAAAACAGCTTGCTCAGAGGCAGTATCAGATTTTTTTTCAAGCCAGCCCTGTTGTGCTCTGCAGCCTCTTTTCAGGACATAGTGAAACAGCCTTAGCAAGACTCATAGCAGCTTAGGAGCCTGTCTTCTCCGTGTGGAAGGAAATCCGAGGTTTGCTCTCCATGTCCGGAGCTGCGGGCAGAGGCAGCAGACAGGCAGCGCTGTCGGGCAGGGAACGGCAGGGAGAAGTCACCGAGTACTAGCGGCTCAGTGAGTGCTTAATGAACAATCCCAAACCGCCCCCAAGAGGCTCCTGTTCGGAAATATGGCGTCCCAGAAGGAAAAACAACCAAACCCGACCCCCCTGCCAGACCCTCTATGTTTTTTCTTGCATTCGCTGCAAGTCTCAGCTGGAGGGTCCTGGCAGGGGACCCTCATCATGTCACAAGGCAGCCCCAGGCAGCACAGGGAACACTCTGTCACTGCAGGGACACGGGCTGGGGGCTGCGGTGCCCCTCTGCAGTGGGTGAGGGGGCCATGCTCCAGGGCACTCTCATCCAGGCTTCCATGGGAAAAAATGTGTCTGAGAGGATTGTGACACACATTGAGTCAGGGGAAGGTTCAGCTGCCTGGTGGCCTATCAGGGTGGGGAACACCCACGACAGCACCCAAACCATAGTGTCAGATCCCCTGGGCATCACTCTGCCTGTCAGAGGATGCTCTGTGCAGACCTGTGCTGGTGAAACTGTCCCACAAGGCAGCAAATGTTAATCAATCTCCTTTGCTGGGGGGAAAAAGGGAGAAAGATGCTTTTCCACTGCAGACAAGCATCTGTCTGCAGCTGTGTGGAACAGGACCCAGCCCAGGTTTCCCTGAAGGTCCATGTTTCAAGGACATCACATTTTCCCTTTCAGCATCAACTGGGCATACACCAAGTACCCAGGTACTTGACTGCCACCAGCTCTGTCTCTTCTTCTCCCACTGACACTCCACGAGCAGGTACCACCACAGACTTGGATGCTCAGCAGCAAAACAGCTTGCTCAGAGGCAGTATTAGATTTATTTCAAGCCAGCCCCGTTGTGTTTTGCAGCCTCTTTTCAGGATGCAGTGAAACAGCCTTAGCAAGGCCTACAACAACCAAGGACCTACTCCTCACTTAGCTTTTGTATGAACCTTTGCCTCCGTGAGCCTCACGACCCAGCCTAGCCCCAGTACAGACCTGGTTTAGCCACTTGGTTGCAAGGAAAGCAATACTTACACATGGGGCAACAAACCCAAAGGACACCTCCTCCCTCCCGACACGCCAGGATGCTCAGGCTGCGTGCAGGTTCCCAGTACCCAAGCTTGCCACAACTGGGATCCAGTAGTTTCCTTATGGTTCCATGAGTGCTGCTCTCAAGACACACAAACCCACGAGGAGGAGCTCTGCCCCCTCCCAAGCCCCATAACCAGCCTGGAGCCACACCCTTACCTGCACGGTGACCAGGGCTCACTGTGGGCTCAGGGCCAAGGGGGCAGCAGCCAAAACCAAGGGAGTTTGGTGTGGGGCTTTTCTGGCTCCCAGCAGGAAATGAGGGTTAATGGGGGCAGCAGGCAGGTGTGTTTGCAGGTGCAGGCAGCTTACATCCCTGCTTCTCCAGCAGGCTCAGCTGCTGCGGGGCCACTCTGGGCTCTGTCCGACACAGACCTGAGGGGTTTTACTGCTGAACTGCAAGAGGCTGCAACATGGGATGCAAATGCCCTGAACCACCCCAGCCCCAGCCTGTGGGGGAGAAGCCCCCTCCCACCTTTGTGCTGTGGTCACCTTGATGCATGCATCACTGCAGCACTGGAGCAGCGGCAGGGCACGGGCAGGGGGATCAGGTGCCAGGAAGATGCTCCTCAGCCCTCCCTGAAGCTCCTCTGGCAAACAATGCAGCTGCTGGGCCTCAAGAGCCTCCTGGGGAAAGGAGAAATGCAAATACTTTTGCCTGTAAATTGATGTAATGCTATTCCTAGCACAGAGAATGATTTCAGAAAGACTTGCAATAATAGATGAAATTGGTATCTTAACATGCTTGCAAGGGTTTTAAGAGGAATCTTGGTGCTTAAAACCTAATTCCCTTGCCCCTTGAGGTTTTATTTTCCTTCTTGAGTGTTTGGTGCCACTTCCTCTTAACAAAATGAAAAAAAGGAAAATTTGTGTTGTCCTTGAAGAGATGAGACTTGAGCCTTCCTGGTCTTCAACTTCTCTCTTTCCATTACCAAATATTCCTCAAGCCAAAACCTGCATCTCCCAGAAACATGGGGAGAAAAGAAGCAGTAGAGCAAGACCCCTGTATCATCCCACACCACAGCCCCCTTCTTCTCCAAAGGAAAAAATAATCATTGCACCATGGACTCCTTAAATCACTAGATTTTAATAGCCATATAAATCCTTTGCATACAGCAATCTGTGGCATGAGAAACCATATAGATACCCAACAAATTTTTCTGGCTTTTACCACATAAAACTATCAGCAATTTCGTTTTTTAAATCAACTCCTGGAGTAGAAACAACAACCAAGCAATTAACAGCAAATTTCTAATCTTCTAAAAGAACAATGTTTCTTCTCTTAAAAAGAGCCCAGAAGCTGATGGGGAGTTTCAGATGTGTGTACAGATTGGGGTACCTCAGGAAGCTGTCAGCACCACAAGCCTGTGTTCCTAGTTGGGGGGGGACATTAGCAGCACTCACTGTCACCCCCTGAGGAGGGTCGGGGGTGACCAAGGGTCACAGCCACCTGCTGCTTTGCCTTTGAGGGCACCACACACTGCCCGTCCTCCAGCAGCACCCACTGGTGCCCCGAGACCAAGACCAGCGCTCTGTCCCTGGGACAGGCAGTGAGGGACCACGCCTGGAGAGGTGCAGGATCCATCCCTGGACATCACCTTGCAGGCTGTAAAGTGCAGCTTGCCTGTATTGCCTGTTTCTACCTCTAGTTTCACTCGGTCAGGAGTTGCAATCCTGGAGAGGATGCAGAAGCACATTGTACCTTTCCCCACCACCACCCAGCACCTTGTGGGTGAGCTGACCCCTCCTCACTATTCCCTGTGCTGGTCACACGCACAGCCCACTCCCACCCCTCATGCCTGTTCCAGTGGCATTGGCTTTTGCAGAATTCACAGAATTCATTAAGAAAATCATTATTTACATCCAGGTGTTCTGCAGCACGATGTGATAGAGGAGCTGAGGCAGGAGTTCGCCCGAGGTGGCCGAGTCACACCCTGGCCATGGGCTTATTGCTGACTCGGGCTCAGGGGCCGGATCACTCCGGGCGGTTCCCACTGCCCCGGCTCCACCCCATTGTGGCACCCCATTGTCACTGGCTGTGTTCACCCGCAGGGAGAACCAACCCTGGGCAAGGTGGGCTGTGCACAGACACCGCACCCTGGGCAACGTTAAGGCATTACAAATACACAGGAGCTATTCAGGGATTTAGAAAAACCCACTCAGAGTGTAAACATTTTTGCACATACAGTCATTGGACTTCCACACATGAAGTTTTCTGTTGTTTTCTGCATAAATCATGAGTTAAGGAGCTACACAAAGAGCACTCAAGCAGACGCCTGGAGCACTTGGGGGTTCTGTTACAGCACAGCAGCATGCAACACGATGGACTCTAAGTAGTAGAAATATTGAAAGTCTCAGTCCAGGATGCTTTCTCCTTCCTACATTTCATATATAGTTTAGGTAAATGTCATGACTACGTGCTGGTAACCCAGGTAAGATGGGCGGCTGTATGATGAGCACTGGGTGATTTCAGCTCGTTTCTACCTTACCTCTAAGTAGAAAAGGGAGATACTCTGCTTCTGTTCCTGTATCTATGGAGGTTGCTCAGTGACCCCAGGTCGCTGTGCCAGTGGTGCTATAGGTTTAGGTATCAGTGATTCTGCCTTCCTCAGGGACTTTGGCACATTGACCCCGATTTGTACAAGATCCCTGAGAACTTATTGAAGCTGCAGTACTCTACAATTTAACCTGGCATGGGCACTTGGCTCCCTGCCACGCTCATGCCTGCTTCTTGTTGTTGTCTATGCTGTGCAGCAGCGCCAGGAACTCCAGGATGAGGTTGGCTGTCTTGCGGGGCCGCTCCACCACCACCGAGTGCCCACAGTTCTCCAGGATGTACACGTGGCAGTCTGGAATAGCGCTCGCTAAAACCTTGGCACCAGAAGCATCCAGGACCTGGATGGCAGCGGAAAAAACAGTCACTGCCACCGGCAGAGATGGGGTTTGCTGGACACTGTAGAAACCCCGTTGGGGTCCAGCTGAGATGCAGAGCAGGGATGCAGACATGGTCCTTGTGATACCAGTGCCCTGCCTGGGGACAGGGCAGGGAGGTTGCATGGTGCCAGTCTCAGCATGCAGCAGGGAACTCTCTTGGGTGCTTTTGGGCTGCTGTTTCAATGCAAAGGTATCATTGCAAGCAAACACTTGCATCTTTGCATTTATGGAGCCCTCTGCATGCCTGCAGCTTGCTTCCTCCCACTTCTTCCCTCCCACTCCTGCCTCTGAAACAAACTTTGCCTCGAAGCCCGCCCACAATCCTCTTCCCAGTTGCCAGGACAACTCTCTGCTGACACTTTATTCTTCTTCCCAGCCCTTGCCTGCTTCGGTGCTGGCACCTACCCCCCACCTGCCCCCTCGCACTCCCCAGCCCTGGCACTGCCCTCTCCTCCCTCTGGAAAGCTGGCTGTCAGCTTTCTGCCCATCACCCTGCTGAGCCCCTGGGTCTAAATCCACTGGGGACAGGGACACGTGTGCCAGCTCCCCGCAGAGCAGCACACAGCTCAGCAGCACAGCCCCTACTGTGCCCCCGTGGGTGGGCACAGGCAGAGATGGAGACAGGTCTGTGGGGGATGTGCAGGGGGCTGCCTACCTGGTCCTGCTTTCCCCAGATGACCTGCGTCGGTGCTTTGATCTTGCTCATGTTCTCGTGGAGAGAGTGCCTGGACTTTTCATCCACGATTTCTAAAAACACTAGTGGGGCAAGAGGAGAGTCAGTCCTACAGGGAAACGTTTTGCCTTCCCTTCTCAAAGGGGGGCCTTGTGGGCCAGTCCTGCCAGTATCCCCTCACTGGGAAACCCATGCAGAGATGATGGGCTGCCCTTGCTCTGCTGCCACGCCCAGCTGCAGAGGGACCCCCAGCCAAACCATCTCCTCATAGGCACTTGTTAACCCAGATGGGAGGGCGAGGGTGAAGCAGCAACCCTGTCACCCGTGGGGGTGGCCGTGAGAGTGGCAGTGCGTTGCTACCAGCGACCAAGGTGTGTCCCCAAATCTGTCAATGACATTGCCCGCTCCCACCCTCAGCAAGACAGCACGGGGATGCTGGGGCCCGCCCATGTGCCGGGGACATGGGGGCTGGGAAAGGCTGGTCCCCACGCCCCGGGGATCCTGCTGGAAAGCCTGTGAGGAGGCTGCCACCACGCACTTACGTTTCCGGTAAAATTCATTGTGTGGGATGCGAACGTCAACAAGGCCCTGGAGGATCTGCAGGGAGAGCAGAGGAGAGCTGCTGGAGGGGACCCACGCCCTGCACAGGGCTGAGCGAGCCCAAGAGCACTCAAGAGGAACTTGCTGGCCACCCCAGCAAGTCTGGCCCCAGCATGAGCTTCTTCCTAAGCATGTGGGGCTGTTGAAACCACGCTTAAGCAACATATATTTCAGCAACAAGTAACGCTGTCTTTTACGATGCAGACCCAATTTCTGCCCCTGGCCAGCAGCCACCTCAGCCATGACTGCACTTTTCTTCCTTCTTGTATTCTTTTGCCAAAACCACAAAAGGTCTTGGCATTACCTTACATTATTTTCTTACTCTCTAATCTACTCACTCCAGACTTCCTAAGGAAAACTAGTTTAATAGCCAGCCCCTCACCAAGTTCCTCTCGCTCGACAATGACGCAATTAACATTTCCATCGCTTTTAGTTAAAAAGCAGCAAACAATCCCCCTCCACATCAGACAACAGCTGCTTTAGTTATTTAATGCTTCCTGCCAGCCATATTTACTAAAAAACCCTTCCACATCCCAGCCTGCTGCCAAAAACTTCATGGGAGGAGGAATTCCAGCAGGCCCTGCCAGAGGGAGCTTGGAAAAGAGGGTTTGAAGGGAAAGTGCTGGAAAGATGGGGCGAGTGGGGCTGGGTGTGTCTCACCTGGGTGATGGCAGGGTTGGCAGCTCCAGCTCCACTCCCAGCATTGCCTCAGCTGCCACCACGTAGGCTCAGGGAGAAGCAAACCTGCTCACCACCTCCAAGCCCCCCTTTCCCAGCCACCACAACCAGCGTTGGCTTCTCACCTGCTGTGGCACCTTGAAGCGAACGTAGGAGCAAAGCTTCAGCATATCTGCCATCTCCTCGGGTGTCGAGGGGATTAAAGGGATCCTGTCGATGCGTTTGGACTCTTGCAGCTCCCGGAGCTGCTTAATGAACTTGTTGTCAGTGGTACTTGGCAGGCCTGGGTGAAATGAGAAGGGTTGAACAAGCTAAAACCCAGATCAGATCCCCCCCAACAGACCAAACAAAAACCCATTCTTGTACCGACCTCTCTCATCCCTCCCTCTGGCCTCCTGCCTGCTCACTCTTTAAAAAATTTTTTAAAAAGAGGGGAAGAAAACATCTGTACATAGAGCCCACTTCAATATGCATCCAGAGATACCCAGCCTCCCTCCTGCTCCAGGGCTTGGCACCACCAACCCCGCAGGCTGGCACGGCACGAGGTGTAGACGTGCATGACTACTGCAGCAAAAGCTATAGTGATTATTTTTATGTGGTCAGTGGATGCAAACACTAGTGCCCAGGCTGCCACTGCACAGGGTTGGACAGAAAATTTCAGCAGCCCCATCTGCATGCACCACTGAGGAAAAATTCCCTAGCAATTTAATCCCAAGCCTTTCTGCAGCTCCCACACAGAGGTTTCACATCCAGAAACAGCCAGAGAGGCAGTCGACACCTCTCCCAGAGGGGAGTGGGAACCCGACGCCCCCAGAGCCTGGTAGCTAGGTAACATTCACTTTGTTTCATTCCTTAGTGCTTATTTGGAAGCCACTTTCCTTGCGTGGGAGGGGGAAGGAGCTGCTATGACAACTGGGATGCAGCAAAGCCTCCCCGGCAAGAAGCTCCCTGCCTGCCATGCCTCCTGCAGCACATCATGCCCAGGCTCCCCTGAGCCCCCTGTCCAGGGAATGCTGGGGATGGAGGGGATAGAGGGGGTGGGGGGGACACCCTGCTGACCTGTGCCCAGCCCTGAAGTGCTCTTCCCACTCAAGGCACCCAAAGGTGGGAGGTCAGAGCTCTCCGGCTCCTGAAGCCCCAGCCCTTCAGCACACCAGGGCTTTCAGGAGGCCAGAATGGGGAGGCTGTTCCTGTTGCAGCCTTGGCTCCCTTTCCTGAACTGAGAGGCTGCAGACATGCCATGTAAAATGCCTGCCATCCCAAGGGAAAAGGCATTTTCTTCCAGAATGGAACTTGTCCCGTTTGCCCTAGTCCTGACTCTCACCAAAGCACAGTGGGGCAAACGCCAAGCCCCTGGAGAAGAGTAGTCAGCACAAGGCTGTGATTTTCTCTCATGCCTTGCCAGAGATTTCCAGAGTGTAAATAAAAATTATTTCTAAATGCTTTGCACTACACATCTATGCTGCCTCCAGCACTGCCCAGGGCTTTTGCACCGGTTCCTGCTTGCCCTCTCTCTGTCTCGCCTCCCCTGCCTTGCCCACCTGCAGGACAGATGAGGGTTAGGCTGCAAATATCTTCTGGGTACTGAGCAGCATAGACGCCAGCAACATTTCCCCCCATGGAAGTGCCAACCAGATGAAAGGGCCTTCTGTTCAGCTTGATGCACTCCACGAACTGGCAGGGAGCAGAAGGAGCGTTGTTAGGAGAGAGGAAACAACAGCATGGGGTCAGGCCATTAGAGAAATTCAACTCAAAAGCTTGAGGCTGGTGGCTCTGGCTGCTTGGGAAGGGAGGGAGCGAGGCTGCACAAGGCAGACTCATGGGGCTTAGCATCCCTCACGTCCCCACATCCCTCTGCAGAGGTGATGGGATGCTGGGACTTTACCTCGTGTATTCTCTTAGCTTGCCCACTGATGGAGTAATCATCCAAGTCCGAGCGGGTTGTGCCCTCGTGCCCAGGCATGTCCACACACACCAAGTGCAGGTTATTTGGCAGGAACTGCAGAAACAAACCAGGGGTGGTTACAGGGCAGGGAAACTGCTGCAAAGCCCAGGGATGGCAAGGGGGGAGGCCGGGTGGGAGCAGGGGGGTCACTCTCCTCCTGGCAGCCCTGGTTGCTTGTGCACCAGAGTAAGTCAGTTCAGGTACCAAGGATGACATGATGAGAGAGCGTGGCCAAGACTTGCTTCCCATGGAGGCAGCAGGTGTGTACTGCTCTTCCCCTGCAGCTCTGCATGTTATAGGGGCGAAGGGATGCAACAAGCAATGGGCATGGAGCTGAAGAGTGTGTTCCTAGCATGTCACAGCACTCATCCCATCCCATGCATGTGACCACTGGGCCCCCACACTGCCCCCAAGCCCAGGACCATCAGTTCTCAGTAAGGGTCAACATGATAGAAACAGAATCCCACCTTGACTATGGACAGCCACATGTCTTTGTGGGCAGAGAAGCCATGTAACATCAGGATGGATGGTCGGTATCCAGGTCTTCCTCTATAGGAATAACAAAACTGATAGTCATCGTAGCTTGCATATCTAACCTGCATGCCCAGGGCTCGGCGCCAATACCTGGAAACAGGGAGAAAACACCAGTGAGTCAGACAAGACCAGGGCCCAGCCACGGTATAAGCCAGGTGACAAGTCCCAAAGCAGCCACAGATTTGTTGGCTTAGGAAGGCCAGTCAGGTTGGGCTCTCACTGGTGCCATAATGGTACTACTGGGATTAACCCTGCACATCTGGTCCCTGGACAGGTGTAGTACTGGTGGCTGGCTGCACTGCAGATGGTTTGTGGAGACACTCTGTTAAGAACTTTTAAAAAAGACCCTAAATAACTCATTTAGAAATGGAAATGGGCCAAAATAACAATGCTAAAACAGAAAATGCCCAAAGGCTGGTATGAGGACAGAGACTGGAGAGAGGGGCAAGGCAGCGTGCAGGACGGGCAGGCCAAGGGAGACAGTTCTCCCAGGTGGATAAGGTGGATCTGTCACAGGGTTATTTGGACACAGTCCTGTGTCAATGGGAGTACATCACCCCACAGACAAACACATCAGCTCCCAGCCAAAACAACCATGTCACCCTGGAGCACCACAGAAACCCATGGACCAGCTACACGGCCTTTGAAAATGTATTTATACACACACAAAGGACCAGAGGGGACCATCCTTACACTGGGTTTAGCACCCCACAAGATAGCAGGCTAACCCCAAGGCTGTTCCTCTGAAAGCAGAGGCACACAGCTCCTGCCAGCACATGCTGGCAGCCTGCTCAGAGGACGCAGCGAAACTGCCGGCCAGAAGGACCTGGACAGAGATTATCGGTGACACTTCGGACACATGATGTGTACGTGCAGCCCAAGGCGGACAGCACGGTCGCTTTCCCTGCGTTTCCCCTGTGCTAGATATAACCTTTGTCAGGACAACTACTGGGCTACTCCTGGTGGCCAAGACACTGGCAAATACTTTTATATGCTGTATCAGAGGTTATTTAAGACACAAGACCAAGGTCACCAACACTTCTGGAGTGTCCTACCTCTCTGCCCACTCAAAGCTTATGCATAGTGGAATCCTCTTTTAGCATAATCTCTTTTTTGAGGGAGTTAGTGGGACTTAAGCAGCATCTCAGCTCTGTGCTGGTCCTATGAGAGGTGAATTTTTCCCTAATAAGTGTCTTAAGAGTCCTTGCCTCAAAGGCACTGGTGTGAACTACCGATGGGCAAGATGATAACATTTTTAGCAACTGATCCGAACGGATCCATTCAGCAGAAGGCAAAATAATCTGTACAAAGCTGAACTGATCCCTCACAAGGTGTTAACTCACTTAGTAGCAACAGCTAAACTGATTAACCCCTGTTGAAGCACAGGCAGAGCAGCTCCAGGGTCAGCGGGGCAGCCCTGGGCATCCTGCCAGGCAGGAAGGCGCATTAGTGGCAGGGAAAGCAGTGAGGCTGTGGGTGAGGGGGGCCCAGTGTGACCTTTGACTGCGCCAGCTGAGGACACACAGACTGGCAGCAAGGAGGAGCGGGCAGGGAATTTTGGAAGAAGGCAGAAACTTCCCCCGGGACCTCCCAGAAGCAGTGCTGCAAAGCTGGAGCTGCATGGGGCTGAAAGGGGAGGGCAGCACAGCATGCTGCCTGCACCTCTCCTGCCTCTGCTGATGGGGAAACACAACCATTTCACCCCGGAAAAAAATCCAACTTGGAAAGAAGCCAATAGAAAAGGAAGATTAAGGGCAAACCCACGCTTCTCGTCCACTGGCCCTAACAAAAGAGGTGCCCGTGGCACACAGGGCATCACAGTTACTCTTGCAGGAAGCCCATACTGCCAGAAATGCTGGAAGAGAGAGAGATGGGGGGAGCACACCCTTCAAAAGAAGACAGCCCTTCTGACCCCTGCTCACATGCTCCTTCCCTCACCCAAACACAGACCAACCTGCCCACAGTGCATTTTCACTCAGCCCCTTACCTGCAACCCCAAAAGAACAAAGGCAGCAGGGCATTCTCTGCCTTCTGCTCAGCCTGGCTCCTCCAAGCCCCCAGCATCAGACCCTGCACCTCTTTTCCCTGTCCTGCCACCCCTGCCTGTGGCTGCTGAAGGCTTCACCCTGACCACACTCACTCAGCAGCGTTTTCCAGGGATCCTCCTCGGAACCTCAGTCCATCAGGGTCCTCCCTGGCTTCCACCAGCTGCTCATATATCCAAAGAAATAAACCACTTTGACTGCCAAACCCTGTACCAGCTGGATATCCATGGGGCAGCAAAAGGCTGTGACACTGCCTGCTCTTCTTTGCAGAGTGACAGTCCCATCACTGGGGTTTTCATCCCATGCTCCCTCCTCTCTCAGATGCTGTGAATAAAAGGCTGCTAATTAAAGTGCTTTTAGAAACGGGCTTCATCCCATTGCTACACCTGAGTGCTACAGTGGGCAAACAGCTTCCTCTCACAGGAGGTCACTTGGATTTGGGAACACCCCATGAGCTGAAATGCAGGAGCCACCACCTGCCAGCAGCATGTGAGGGCAGCCTGACACGCTGCCTGCTCTGCCCGTGCTGTCTGTCTGCTCTGCCCACACTGCCTGCTGCTGCCTGCTCCACGCTGGGGGATGAGACTCTGCCCCAACTTCTGAAGGGACTTATTCCAGCTTTTCCTTGCAACAAGCCCAGAGAGGAAAGCTGCCAGTGGGCTTATCACTGATTTCCAGGGACAAAGGAGGACTGAATGATGTAGTGCTTGCCTCCCAGTATCAGAAAGGACAAGATTCAAGGGGATAAGGAAAAGCATCCCGCCATCTTCTCTGATGCTTCATTCCAGAAGAAAAACAGAGGATGAGAAAAGCCTCATCCATAACTACTAATGAGGGCAAAGTCCCTGCCTGCTGAGCAGGCTGTCAGCTGGGATGGAGCGTGTGAGCCCGGGGACACCCACAACACAGCCACATTGATGAGGTGGGAGGTCACCAGACTGCCACAGCTGCCGGGCTGGTGTACAGACTGCAACGGCCGTGCTTGGGGAAAGCAACCCAAAAAGGTTTGGAGAGATCTTGCAAGCTGGCACTGCAGTGGCAGCCTGGCCAACAGCCCCTTGGCACAGCCAGACCCCTGGGACAGCAAGGGGCCTGACAGACATAGGCCTCGGCAGCAAAAATGCAATAGGAAAATGCCATTTTCTTCTCCCAGACACGGTTAAAGCTGCAGGCAGCTGGCACGGCCCCGGAGGACCTCAGCTCACCCGCTGCCATGGCCGTCAGGGGCAGGAACACCCAGCTCTGTTACAGCACTGTGAGCTGTGCGTGTGGGGAGCCCTGCTGGGCACAGTTCCACCCCCGCCACACCGACAGCAGCGGGGCTCGTGCACTCACCAGTAGTAGATGCGGATAAGCGCCGAGGGCCAGAGGAGGAATGAGGCCACGAAGGCCAGGATGGGGATAGCCAGGGTGCCGCCAGCGATGACAAACATGTTCAGCACATCCAGGTCCATGCTGCTCTTCAGTACTCAGTCTCACCTCCCTGCATTTAGGAAGGTTCTGAGGTTAACCACCAGAAATTATGACAAGTCATTGCTAAACGAGAACTGCTGTTAGGTGAGGAGGAAAGTGGATCTGCAAGAGGCAGATATCACTCAGGAGCACAGCAAAGTCTCCTTCAGTTTTAAAACCCAATTATTTCTTCTGGTTCCTTAATGGATCTAATTATTGCAATGTTATCCTCTCTGGAGAGCACATCTCAAACGGGCAGTGAGCCTCCTAACAGGCACGGAACATGTCTGGGGTGACAGGGCACAACATGGCCCTTGGGACACTTTGCAGACACAGGAAGCACAGCCCCCCAAGGGGTGCAGGCAGGGTCAGCTTCAGGCAGGCTCCACGCTTCTTTTCAGAGGCAGGTGTCCAGCTCTGTCTCTCTTCCCTCCCCCTGCCTGATCCCAAGTCCCCAGCACACAACCACTGACCTAGAATTCATGGTTGAGCCCAGCTCTCATTACTGCTCTGCATAGGCACCAACTAATCAAGGAAGCAGAGCCTATTAATGGATTCGGGAACAGAAGGAAAAAAATTGGCAGGGCACTCTTTGGTGTCCAGCCCTTATCAGAGACAAATTTATCCCCACCCCCACATCCTCCCTTCTGCCCCACATTTTGCACTTGCTGTGGATCACGGAATCCCATCCCTCCTTCCCAGCATCCTTCAGACAAATCTCAGGGACAGCAAGTGGAGGACACTGGGAGCAAGGGCAAGCTCTCACACAATGTCATGTTTGTCCCTGAACTCTCCCCACCACAGGCAGCTGGGATATACTTTTCTCATTAAGAGATTAAATGCTGCCTCACACACATCTCCTCTAATTCCCCCTGCTAACCAACTCACGGCTCCCCCTTTCCTCGGCACTGGCCGTTTTGTCCCACATTTGTAAAACGAAACAACCTCAATGCCTGCTCTCCCACCAGCCACCCATCCCCCATCACCACCTCCACAGTTTTCTCCGTGCCAGGACAGTCAGATTTTTTCCAGCTTCCTGCAAGACTCCCAGTGGTGTGTTTGTGGTATGTGATGCCATGAAACAGGAAGACAATCATCACAGTCACAGCCTCCCGCTCCCAGACACCATCACATTGCACCACGCTGAACCCCCCCGTTACACACAACCAAGAGAAACGGTTTACAGAACCTCTGAAGCATCAGCCAGATTTGCCCTCTTCCCCCATGGAAAACAGGAATAACCGAAATTTGAGGAATACTGTAAATATTTCCACCAGGCACCTCCTTAACAAAGCGAAACCTCATTTCCGCCTTCAAGCCTCAACAACACGTCGTTATTCATTTAATTAGCATTTTGTAGAAAGATCCTTGATCTCAGCATGACTTGTTCATAGATAAACACTTTATGCAACCGATAAACCTCATCCATGGGAGCAGGGCTGCGAGGGAGCCCACCCCAGAGCACTCACTGCCTTTCGCTATGTCACTAAAACAGGGCAGAAATTAAGCACAGAAAATCGCCCTTGTTCCCATTGGTGACCCGTAACGAGGGAAGGCTGCATGAAGGAAAAGGCGTGGGATGGTGTGAGCCCCTGTACTCCCTGGCACGAGGTCACCACCTCCGCCTCCACTCCACACCACTTTTAGAAAGCTAAACGAGGAGAAAGCCTTTAAAAAGCCTGGCTTACCTTGCAGAACTTCCCTTCTCCTCTCGGCACAAGTCCTGCTCGCTGTGGGCAGCGGCGGTGTCTGAAAACACTGTCAGAAGAGGAAAAAAACAAGGTCAAAATCGCAGTCCTGCTTTTACTCCTCCCTTCAGGCTCGGCAGCCCGGTGAGTTTGGGGTATTTAAACCACCATCTTCCCTTCAAGACGTCTCATATTCACCTTCTGACCAACCTTTCCCCTGCTTATGTAAATATGGTCTTTCGTACAATAAAGCCCGCTTTGTTCCAAGCAGGAGCAAAGTGCAAGCTGCCATCGGAGAGGGAGCGAGAGCCGCGGCGGGGAGAGCCGAGCCCAGCAGCCCTGGGCAGGGCTGCGCGGACCCAGCGCCGCGGGCTCATGCTCGCCCTTCGGGTGATTACTGCTATTAGAACAAAGCCAGCTAAGCTGCTTCTCGTCCCCTTCCTCTTTGTCTTAAAGGTACTTTTCCAGGCATTCTCCGTGCCCCCCCCTCCGAGCCTTTCCTGTGTGAGACAGGCTGAAGTTAAGCGCAGCCGCAGGAAATTATTGGGGAGGGAGCAAAATGCTGGCCTGACCTCGCTGGCGGATTTTGGCTGTGAAATTCACGGGGGACGATCAATAGGAGCACCGGAGCCACCCGGCATGACTTCTGGGGGCTGCTTCAGGCCAGAAAATGCCTGCGAGCCCCCCCTTGCCGCGGCCGCAGGGGCAGCCGGGCGGTGCTGTCCCCGTGGCGCCGGAGCGTTTGGGCAGGGCCGAGCCCCGGCGCACCGTGCCGCCCGTGCACGCCCGGCGAGCCCCGGCAGGGCCCCGCTGCTCGCGAGTGCCTGGCGGGGAGGGTGCTCGGGGAGCCCCGTGGCGCTTCCGAGCCTCCTGCGTGGGCAGAGCACCGCCACTGATTTCCATGGCTACCTCCGATGGAGGAAAATGTCAGCAGGCTCAGCCGTGCAGTCAGGGGCAGCCGCCGTCACCACAGTCCCCAGCACATCCTGCCCCATGAAGCCACCCCTGCACCCAGCAGTGCTGCAGGAACACCGGCTCCCAAAGCCCCGTGGGAGCACCCACAGTGGCAATGCCCTGCCATGGTGCTTTGCCCAGGGAATGATAACCCTCCCTGCTGCACTGGGACCAGGCAGCATCACCCCAGGCCCCAGCATAGTCCTTTGCTACCAGCTAGGGGGTAGGTTTTTAAGCTACTGTGGGTTTAAAAATAAAACGAGCCCTCTGGCAACAGCCGTAAGTCTTCATACCACAGCTCATCCATCACTCTGAGGTGCCCTGTGACCAAGAGTCACAGCAAGTGGCCCCAAGCATTGCTACTGCTTCTCGGAAGGATCTCCACATACTTCATAAATTAACTTGGGAACATCAATTAGGCAACTCTAATAAATGATGTGTGATCATGGCGGTGATAACGCCAAGCACGCTGCACACATGGCAGGGCACAGGATGCCAGACCAGGAGCACTGGTTCCCATACTGGCAACAAGCACTAACCACCACAGCCTGCATCCCACCTGGGAGGATCCCCAAAACAAGGCACCGCAGGTAATGGGATGGTCCCCGGACAGATGCTCAGGGGAGGCTCCACATCTTCATTTGTTTGCTACTTCCTCCCCTGTGTCAGATTCAAGTAAAGGTTTCAACATCTGCAAAGAGAGGGGCCAACAGGTGGAAGGGGTCTGTGGGTCACTACAGAGGACAGCATGCTGGGGACAGTCCCAAGGCCATGGGACAAAGGTTTTTTTCCTCTTTCAAGCTTAGTGTGTCACTCCTAGGAGGCTGGGGAAGACCCAACAGTGCAGTTCAGGTGTATCTGTCATGTTTTCCCAAGCCCCACAAGAGAGGCAGCAGCAGCACAAAACCCACCCCAAGGCAGAAGGGCCTTGGGTTGGAAGAGGAAACTGGCAGCTGATGCACTGGGCAGCCCCGAGGAAGGCCAGGCAGGGATTTCACAAAACAGGAATCACATGTATGCCCTCACTGCCAGCATTCAGGCACAAAGGCTGTCCTGGGCTGTGCTCAGCAGGACTGGGCTGCACAACTGCTATTGCACCCAGGGTTTTGCTCAGCCCACCTGCACCCAGCGCAGTCCATGTCTGACTGATCACTGAATAGCAGAAAGCTAAGCAGCACATTTAGGCATATGTTAATTTGGTTCTTTTAAGATCTGAAAAGTAAAAAGCATCAACCAATTTTAAGATCTCACTGCAGAAAACATGGGGCTTTGAGGGACCTCAGTGGCTGAGGTGGGCCCCCCAGAAGCCCCAACTCACACCACTAACCATGTAAAAAGAAAAACCCAAAACATGCAAGTGAACCCTTTCCCTTGGAAAGTCCTTCACCCTTGCATCCTCTGAAACCAGAAAAATAATATTGACTATAAACGACGATGTAAGTACTGTTATGATTCCCCAGTGGTGCAGTTTGCTATGGGATCCTTTAGGTGCTAATCACAGTGAAGTTGTAATTTAATATCTATTAACATTTGAAAAATCTCTGTCTGTCAGTCAGCCAGCTCTCAATCTTAATCCTGCTCTGGTGAGCCAAGAGTAGGAAATGTGCCCTTTCACCTTCATTTATTTATAGATGGCAGAAATGAGATCATTATTTCTGCAGCAGCGTTTCACAAAACGTCCATCTCTGAGCCATTTGTGTCTGTGCAACACGGCTCCAACATGAGCCAGAGAGTCTGGGCTGCTCCCTGACCCTGCTGCTGTACCCCAGGCTGGGAATATGCAGGGACAAGCCATCAGCATCACTGCCAGCCAGCCTGGGGACAAGGTGGATGAAAGACATGACCCAAGCAGGCTGTGCTGCCAGTCAGCTGCTGGTTTAGAAATTCATAACGTGCCCATCCTCCTTCCGGACCCCGTCGCCATCCTCATCCTGCTGCACACGCATGCGGCAGAGCATGCACGGCACATTAGATGTCACGAGTACGCTCGGACTCAGCCACCTCCTGGGGAGGGGGTAGGAAAGAATTGGGCAGGGGTGAGGTAGGGGTATCCAGGTGCCACATCCTGGGCCCCTACTCTCAGCACACAGCCCCCCCCGCCAAAGCATCCTCCTCCGACAAAATGACAGCATCCTCCGGACAGCAGCAGCTGAGACCATAGAATCCTTTAGAGTCATGAAACGGTTTGCGTTGGAAGGGACCTTAAAGATCATCTTGTTCCAACCCCCTCGCCAGCAAATGATTAATTGTTGGGGGAGGGGGGGGAATTTAAAGGCGAATTAATTCAATCTTTGAATATATATTTTAGTGTTTTTCTTGGATTTCTTCTTGAGCGATCTTCTGCCCACCCCCAGCGATGCCAGGGTTGGGACCAGGGAGATCCGGACGCCGGAACGGCCCCCGCTCCGCTCACTTCCCCCCGGGTCCTGTCATTGCCACCGTCAGCCCCGCATCCCGCCCCCCTGCCTCTCACCGTGCCGATCCGATCCGATCCGATCCGAGCCGTGCCGGGCCGAAATGGCAGCGGCGGGGGGGGGGAGCCGGGGGG